>VZTM01020181.1:42582-80353 GCA_013400555.1 Jacana jacana
TTAACTTGAGCACCAGTTCCTAATGACAGAAAACAAGGCAGCCTCAACTGCAGCTGAAAATAAATCTCAGCATTACCACCTTGTTCCTTCTTTTTAAATCCAAGAAAAGAAACTCCAGTAGGAGAGCATCCATTAGGAAATACAGCAGTAGCTACTCATTACCGTGACAGATGGTCACACTCACGAAAAGGTTGTGACAGATGGGGCTGAAAGGGAGTAACTACTATAAGAAGGGCTTGGAAAAAAATTCTGTCAGAGCACAAGCATATTCAAAACAGCAGTTACAGACAGAACTTTCAATTGTTAAAGTCCTCAAGGGCCAAACCAACTCATTGAGCACATACCATGCATGAAACAAGATACCTCTTTTAAACAAAAAAAACCCCAAACACAAGCAACCACCACCAAAACCTGAGTATCCTAGCATCAAGCTTCTTACTGGGAAGAGGAAAAGATGAACCAAAACAAACACCACATCGTGCATGCAATGTGAGAAAGTCAGATTTTTTATTTTAAATGCTACTTACTAAGCCTCAATAAACACAACTCTAGCATATAAACCACTGCTTTTTCCAAAAAACAAAGGAGGATGAAAGAGACAACTGGTTATTTGCATAGAAATTTCAACTTTTAAGGGAACTTGAGTAATTTATTCACAATATTAATGAAGACACTAAATATCTACTACAATGCTTTTCCAGCTGTCAGTCATGAAAGGTTCAATGGACACTACTAGACATTAAAAAGAGCATCATCATCAGCAACAGCCTATATCCTCCATGGCAGAGACGTTTAGTAATTTTACTCTAATTCTTACTGCACAGCCCTGAAAGAACCAAGACGCTGTACATTCACGAGGTAGGAAAAAGACAGATGAACTGCAAGCTCATCTTCCACTCAAACAGTTATTGAAATGATCTACTGTAAGTAGAAGTGGAATGAGTGTAGCACTTCATAAAAGCCCTGATGCGGAAACCATTTAAGCCATTTGGCATCCTTCCAGTTACTGTAACACACATTGGAGTGGACACAGTGACTTATTACCAGCTTCAAACTGGGGAGTGGAGTCCTCAAGAATTGATCTGAAATCTCAATTAATGGAGCTTATGAAATTATTATTTAACAGGCGTTGTTCTCTCTGATATAACACTTCCAAGAGAGCTCAGTCCCAGGAGAGCAGATGATAACAATCTAGACATTTATAAAGTACTTCTGTATCTGTTCATATGTACACGCAAACCAAAGGGCAAGTACCTTGCAGAGTAACATGCATTTGGGGCGGAGAGGGGAGGAGGAACACCCAGAAGAGGTGGGTTTGCATTGTTTTTTGGTTGTTTAGGAGTTTTTTTTGTCCAGTCAACTTTAATGTTTGTTTTTATCTATAACA
Source organism: Jacana jacana (assembly GCA_013400555.1). Lineage (NCBI taxonomy): Eukaryota > Metazoa > Chordata > Aves > Charadriiformes > Jacanidae > Jacana > Jacana jacana. Next base: position 43,970 of record VZTM01020181.1, read on the forward strand.
TTCTGTTTTCACTTTAGCTTTCCAGTATCACATGCAGGCCAACACCCTCTGTTCTTAGCTCCCTTAGGAATGGGCAGAAAAAGAGGTCTTAAAAAGATTTCACAGCTTTAAGAGCATTGATTACTGTAATTTTACTGTCTGCCTCCTCCACATACATCACTACTCTTGCTTATCTGATGGTTTGCAGGCAAGGTGCATAGAGCTGCATCTAGTTTTGTTTGGTTTGCCTTTTTTTTGTGTGTGTGTGAGATCAAAGTTTACTCATTTGACTTTTCAGGATAGCAGATACTTGTCAGTAGTGGAGACAAGCTGGGTGCAGGCACATTTCTCCTGTGCTTTTTCCAAGAAAACAATTAAATTGGAAAAAATAGGTCAAAAGCATGCAGTTACCAAAACACAGTCATTGGCACATTTTATATAGAACTGCCAAGAACAAAAAAAAAACGTTTTACCAACTTGGTATTAACATCATGTGCTGTTTTAACTCTTTGCTCCACAATTTCTGCCTAGCTAAATCCTTAATATTGGAAGCTTTTAGATCAGAAAAATACTTTTCCTTGTATAACCAATACAAGCGAATTAAATGACACATGAAAAAATTTGTCAGTTCCAAGTATTACATCACTGTAACAATTTTTAAAGCTAAAAAGTTTGAAAAACATGGAACATAACTACTAAGTGTTCAGTGTTAGCACGTACCAAAGCAGTTATTTCAAATACTAGCGGGTTTATACCTACCAAATATTGGTGACTGCACGGAGCAGTAGGGCATAGCCTCTTCGTTAGGAGCTGGGGTAAACAAGCTGAGGTTTGTATAGACATCATGAGTTTTTGAGTAATCCAGAACGGGACGCGAGTCTAAAAACTCCCGAAACACGTTTGAAGGTCCGCTTCGGTAGAGTATCAAGATCAGTATTGCTTGGAAGACAAAGAGAAACAGCAGAAAACAGGGATTCTCGACACGAGAGAGGGACATAGCTTTTAGCCCATGCTCTGGAATCAGACGGGTGAGGAGCTTTAACCGCTTTCCACGAGCTGCCGTGCTACCTCCAGGGCTACATCGCTGGGCAGGGACGACGACCTTCTCCTCCCACCACCTCCTCCTCTTCCTCCTTCTTCCCTTCAAACTTTCTGAGGCGGCAGCCCGCTCTTCCAACACGGCTCCGCCGGGACGCTTTGAGCCACACCGCCCCTTCCCGCTACTAGCCGGCCTGAAGGAGAAAAAAAGCCGTTTCAAGCACACCGAGAGCAGAGGAGCTAGAGGGGCTGCAGCACCCGCGCCCGGCAGCCAGCACCACCACGGGGGCGGTGGTGGGGGCCTCCGCCCTCGCCCACCCTTACGCCGGCCCCCGCGGGACAGGCTTCTTGAGGCGAAGGTAACGGCGGGGCCCGGTGACTCTAGGTGAGGACCGAAGAGCACACGATCAGCGGGGCGAGGAGCAACCTCCCATAGCGGCTCCCAGAAGCCTGACCTTCCCTCTCTCCGCTCCGGCCCGGGCTGAGGGAGGGAGGGAGGAGGCACCCTCACGGCGCGACCGTTACCGCCCAACCGTCACGCAACCTCCCCCGCCAAGCTCCGTTGGCAAGACTACAGCTCCCAGCATGCAAAGCGAGGCAGGGTGGGGCCCGACTGGGCTACGCCGTCGCGCTGCATGCTGGGAAATGTAGTTTTGGGACTACCTCAGCGGATCCCTCTGTGGCGCCCACGCAGCTGGGATGGCTTCCGAATAACGGCGCGGCGCGGTGCGAATCGGGGCCGGGAGAGCTGTTTGTGCTGTACCGCGGCTCTGGCCTTCTGTCAGCCGGCGGGCGCTGCCTGCTTTAATTATTGAACTGAGCAGAGAGAGGTAAAATACCCTTTGCCTACACCTGAAGGGCCCATGGCAGCGCAGCCTCCACAGCGAGGGACCACTGCTCATGGCCTTGGCACCCATAAGCATTTTGGCTCTTACCCCTGTCTGTGATTTCTTACTGAGATGCGGCTTACGAGGTTTGTGCTGTCAGTCCACCAGCCTGTTCTCATAACCTCTCTCATAACCAATGCTTAATTCTTGCCCGCTTTCACTTAAGTTTGGCAAAGGAAAACATGTCTTACGGCCGTTATATTCCTCCAGGGCTTCAAAGAGAAGTCGGCGGCTGGGTTTGAGCTGAGGAAAAGGAAATCTGTGCAAGTGCGAGAGGGCAGGCGCCCGCCCTTAGTTCAGCCCCTCCCGTCCTGCTCCAAGGAGCAGCCGCTTGGCTGGGCTGCCCACCGGCACGCCTGGCCCCAGACCAGGTGAAGCACGGGCTGCTGTTTGTCCTCCAGCTGGGGTGGCATGAGGAAAAGTTGTGGGGGAGAGTATGGTAGGGTTTATATGGAGAGCCGGGAGTACTGCTCCTCCAGTGCTGGATTAAGATGTAGGGGACACGTCTATAGGAAACTGGACCTCAGAACAACCCGTTCGTTGTTCAATTTGAGTGGGTTGCTTAAGGCCTGGATGTAAGCTGTCATCATTTCACATTTACTTTTAAATTAATCGGTTCTAAAAATAAAATAAAGATATTTAGCATCTATTTTGCCATGGCAAAGTCTTGCTCTATTGAAATCCACCCAGTGCTGCTGCTGCAAAGACAGCTTTTCCTGCATGCTGCTGTGAGTCTGCAGTTTACATTTTTCCTGTGCTGTGCCCTCCATGACCGTGGCAAACCCACCCTGCTTGTTTCCCCCCCAGTAAAACAAAGCAATGTTCACTGTTCTGCTTGAAAGGGCATTGTAGAGAGGTTGGTGCAGGTCTCTTCTCACAGGCAATTAGCGACAGAACAAGAGGGAATGGCTGCAAGCTGCAGCAGGGTAGAGTTAGGCTGGACATTAGGAAAAAGATTTTCACAGAAAGAGTGGTCAGTCAGTGGAATCAGCTGCCCAGGGAGGTGGTGGAGTCACCCTCCCTGACTGTGTTTAAGAGTAGATTAGATGTGGTGTTGAGGGATCTGGTGTAGGGGAGAACTTGTAGAGTAGGGCTGATGGTTGGACTTGATGATCCCAAGGGTCTCTTCCAACCTAAATGATTCTATGAAAGTTGTGGCGACTACAATACCATGCACAGGGAAGAACTGATCTCTGTGTCAACCTTGGAGCCGAGGAACCAAGGTTTTCGTGGTATGACCTGGGGTTGCTAACAGCAGTTGTTTTAGGGCTTGGTATTGCTTTATGCTTTGCTTGTGACCCTCCTTTGGGTCACAGGAGGAAATCGCGATGTAGGAACAACTTGGGCAAGGTAGGTCTACCTCTGTCTGTTCTGGAGGCAAGGAGAAGCTGGACCGGCTGGAACTGTCCTGCACTGGCAGCTCTTCTGACTTCCTCACAGTCAGGGCTTAGTTGTAGAAATCATCACCTTGTGTCTGCTCCTGGGCACAAGCAGCAGGTTAGCTGGAAAGACAACAGCCTACCCCAAGCTGTATTTTCACCTGTGCCTCTGTATGCTCTCAAGACTGGAAAAACAACCATACAACTAGGCAGATCGACTGTCTGTAGAGGAGCCAAACAGCACGTATTTCTGAGATCAGTCTCCTGGAAGTTCTCCCTCGAGAGCCTTTCAAAACAAAATACAGTTCCTCTCCTTCCTCTTCAGCCATCATCCCTGGAACAAGTGGTTCAGAAGCCACCACAGGACTTTTTTGTCACTAGAGAACACGGAAGTGTGGACTGGAGAGCAGAGTACATATGAGAACATGGTGCCAGCAGGTCTGAGTGTTTTCAAGGTCACAGTGCTCCTGTTTTAAACAGAGCAGTGGAAAGCTGGGGTGTGTTTTGAATTAAAAATGAATCAGATTGCTTAAATGCAAAAAAAAAATAATAATAATATAACTGCGATCACCGAAGCAAGGAAGGGAGATGGGCAGTTTAGCAACCCCTGCACACAGGTTTATTGAGGTCAGTGATGGAGGAAAACAATGTGAGACTGGATCTGTAAGAAGCAGGCACACAGAGCTCTCTTCAGTCAAAGGTCTGCCTTTCTCATTTTCACACACCTGCCTGAGAAATTAAATTGAATGCAAACCAAAAAAAAAAAAAAGAGAAAGAAAAAGAAAAAAAGACAACCCCCATCTTCAACAGAGCTTGAAATTAAGTTTGTGCGAGAGCGTCTGGATTGTCCCAAGGGAGGAGGGCTTCCCCTCCCTCCAAGTGTAATTTCACCTCCAGTCAGCCCTGAACGTGATGAGAGACTGAGAGAAGCACCTCGTACCGTTTAATAAGATTCATTCTTGCTTGCTCTTTCCCCTTCTCCGCCCCACCTTGTCTCCTGGGACCTGCACCAGATCCCTGCTGAAAATGCAGCTGGGAAGTGCAGGGCTGCTCGAGTGGCTGGGAAGCTTGGCCTTGAAACTGCAGGGAGGGGTGGAACAATACACTGGTGATACTAAGCAAGGGGCTCAGGCAATGTTGGTCAATATCTCTTATCCACTGCCCTCCCGATCCCCAGGCTTTCAGTCAATGGAAAAGGAAGGTAGCATTAATCCTTGTAGAGACTTTCATGCACCACAGCCGAGAAGAGCTGTACCTCTTTTTTTGTGGTGTGGTGGTGTTTCCTAGGGTGGATGTTTCAGGTACCTTTGGCCATGGCAGTTCTTTCACATGCTGTTTGCTGGCACTCAGCACACTGCATTGTAAGCAATACCTTTGTGAATGTGACTTTTTTATTACGCAAGTATGTATTTGGCTTAAACTCTAGTACGCTAAACTTTTAGCAATTTATCTTCCTCAGAAGAGCCTTAAAAGTGCTTCCATGTTTCTGGGAGAAGGGTCCCTTTGCTGTTTTTTAAAAAAAACCTCAAAGTTACAGATAGCTGATGAGATGTACCTTGTCCAAATGACAGAGTATATCAGTGAAAGCATTAGAAACAGGATCTGGGTCTATTAGCATCTCCCAGGCTTGTGGATTAGCCAACAGTGGGGTCCTGTCAAATATACCCACCCATTCTCCTCTGGCCTGGAGAGAAAAGAAAAACCCAAGAGACTAGAGTTGTTTCCCTGCTTGATCCCACTCGAGTGACATCTAGTGCCCCAATGCATTTTTGTGGATTTTATGCATTTTTTCCCAGTGGGTTGTAGCTTACAGGGACTGGCAGAAGCAGGGACTGAACCAGCATGCAGTTGGTAAGCCTTGTAATGCCTTACCCTGTTGGTGCTGGTCCTGGGTGTCTCCCCCTCACCCCAGGAGATGCAGTGGTGCTGTATTGCAGAGGGCCACAAACTACTGCCCTCGCCTGCTTCGGATTGCTTCCTGTCCTGAGCAACTGGCCCTCCTCCAGGAGGAAGGAAGTTGAAAAACATCTCTTGAGAGGTTTCATGGCACCTAGAACCACTTGGGAGAGACTTTTCACGGGGCAGACAGGCAAAATAGATATATTACTTTGGATCAATTTTTGCTGAGACCTGGCACGTGATGTGTACCCATTTTCCTGCAGGAGTTCCCTTGTTTCTTACCATACTGCTGCCAGGAGCTTGTTCTGGTTCTTCCCAGGGAGGATAGTGTGCAGGAGCTGGCTGGCCCAACAGAGCTGGAGTGGATACCACGCACCCTGCAGAATAGACCTCATAAGACCACCCAGTGAACCTCCACAGAAATCGGGTAGCCTGCTTGCTGCCAGCAGCAGCCTTGTTTAGGCCATGTCCATGCAATGCAGCTTGCCATGGCACTCAGTCTGGGGCACCTTCCCCCTCTCCCTTGCGATGGACAGCTGACTGCCTTGCTCTATGTTTTGACTACCACCCACTTCTGAGTTGTGGTCACGGCCCTTCAGAGGGCAATAATCTCAGTAGGGACTGTCACCACATCACCAAAATGACAGCTTGCTGCTGGGATCGCCGTTAAGAATATGGAGTTCAGGCTATATTCTCTTGTCTCCTGCTTCTTTCCTTCATCTCCACAATGCAGCCACCAGTCTCAGGGACCTGAAGTGTTTTTGCTTCAATTTCTCTTGTGGCGTTGGGATCAGATGAAGACTGAAAGGAGTACCCTTGAAATGAAAACAACTAAAACTGACATGTTCTGAATTACAGAGTCTGCTGTGTTTTCCTGGAAAAGAAGTAGGCACTTACGCTGTGAGACAAGACAATGGTGCAATATTGTACTATTCACATAATATTTAATAACGCTCTAGTACCATTCAATATAAATAAATAACCATTAAAAATTACTTTCTTGACATTCTTTTTCCTCTGTCAATAATATTTTCTGCCACAGCAAATGTTAGTAATATTCATTGGTTGGGGAATTGGATGAATCTCAGGGAACATGAGTATCAGATACTAATATGCTAGTAAAAAACCAGGCTCTGGGATGCCTTCTCTAATTCTTTAAACACTTCAGGCTTGATCTGCAGCCTCCCTCCGTATTGCATGCACTGCATTCACTTTCCCTGAAGCCTGTAACTCTGACCACTGCTCCACTCCTGGGCTTCCAGCCCTGCTAACAGCCATCTTAACTTGCGGTGTCTGTTTCTCACCTACCCTTAGCTGATACACCCTGGCTGGCAGCAGTCCTTGCTGTCCTTAGGCTGCTCTACAGGGAAAAGAGTGTTTGTGCTGAGCAGGTCCAAATGTCTGCTAGCCTGTCATATCAGCTGTGTACATCCACGCTGTCCATGCAAGGTCTCGATCCTGCACAATTTAGTGACTGGTTCTTGATGTCTAAATTCACAGAGACTCTCCTCTACGGGGCCAAGCTGGGGCAAGAATGGAGATGGAATGGGCTGGTCATGAGAGCAGGCTCCGACTGGCACTGAACTGACAGTGTAGTGCGTATCACTGGAATCCAGATACCCAGTGGGAAAACCAAGAACAATAATTTTGCTTTCTTGTAGGGATGCAGAGAGAACAACTCTCTAAAAACATGTGTGGGAGGGTATCCTTTGCAACGGGGATGGCCTCTTGCTAAAAAAACACCCCCCTTCAGTGCCAAAACCCTATGTAGGACCTGTGTGAGATCAAAAGCCAGGGAATTAATTACTGTATCCCCTCCTGTTCATACGGGCAGAAAGCCTGCCCATCTCAGAGGAGAAAATGGAGGATCATAAATCAACTCCTTTATTCCATCACTACTGCTCATTCATCAAAACCACAAAAAAGGGGACTTAATATTGGTGTACTGCTGGGTGGAAGCACTGAGCCTGCCTGCCTAGTGACAGGGATGGGTCAGCAAAGCCCACTGGAGTGCAAGGCCTGTTACCTCCTCCAGAGGATGGGATGCAAAGCTCTGACAAATGGAGAATGAAAAGTATTTCATGCTATCCAGAGCCAGTAAGCCAGACCCTTGCTCTCTAAGGACCTTTCTAGGGGCCAGAGAAGACACCATTTTCACAGCCCATACAGTATTTCTTCATGCTGAGGTGGCTGGCAGGGTGGCCTTGGAGCACTGGTTGAGTTCATCCAGAAAGATCCTGGCCTGAGCCTCACTAAATGCAGCATCCATTTCTCTATTTGCTGCCTATTTGATTTCTCCTGCCTTCTTTGATAGGAGGCATCCCTTTGCTCCCTCCTGTGCTTTAGCCCCTTGCCAGTGCAGGATGCACAGCTGCTTGTTCCCCATGTGAGGGAGGGTGGACTGACTCCCTCTCTTAGATACCCTTCAAAGAGCTCCCTTCATGGAGGCTTCCTGAGATCCCATGGGGACTGTCCGCTGAGTGAGGCACTCCTTTGCACATGTTTTTACCTTGCTATGATTGCAAGGGAGCCAGAACCTTAGTGCCACCCACATCTCTTGCATAAAGAAACTAATTCCCTTCTCTGAACTCCCCTCCTTGCTGTGTTTCTGATTATTTTGCCAGTTTAAGACACCATCGTAAAGAAACCCCCAGGGAGCACAGAACATACGACATTCATCGGTGAATGCTAAGCTCTACTGTTCTTTTGCAAGAGTCTAGGGCAAGGGGGGATATATTCTTTCTTCATGAACATGTCAGATTATCTAAGCTAAAAAATCAAAACTAAACAGGGAATAGGCAGAGAAGAATTGTAGTATAAATAAATCAACAAATAAATAAGTCTCCTGCCAGCTCAGAATATCTTGGGCGGGGATGATTCAATTTCTCATAACTTTTCCCCAGCTGTGACATCCTCGATGTGTTTTGAATGCCTAAAGCCTTGTTTCTCATGGCCTGAGTGAAGATGGTTTTCAAGATGTGCTCAGAGGGGTTTCTGGGGGTCATTCAAGGAATCTTCCTGGAAAAGTCACAGCGACACCACTCCCCACGCACACACATGGTACCAACACTTGTGCTTTTAATCCAGTGCATCCTTCTTTCAGTCCTCATTTGTCACCTCCTCCTTTGTGGGCTGCCTTCCACCTGGCTGTCTTCCTGTTTTATTGAGGGAAAGGGAAACCCTTCCACATGGTACTCTCCTCTCTCTCTTCACAGGGCCACACACGCCTTTCAAAGTTCAACTGGAAAACCTTGTCACATTTGCTATTTCAGTGTTCGTCTATGTGCTCAAGATATGTTTCCTGATGATGTCTCCCCACATTCCTCAACATTCTCACAGGAATTGAGAGCAGGCTGAGGGTTGCTCTTCTCTGAACACTTATCACCCACCTCCGCCCCAGAAAGGTGTCTTCCTCTCTGGAGGTCTAAGAAACAAGTCTGTGAACATGACTTGAGGCTACTGAAGCACCTGATGGTGCTGCAGCATGGTTCCAGGCTGGGAACAACACTCTGAAGTTCACCCATCTTTGCCCCTGCTTTCTGGTCTCTTCAGGGAGACATGGAGGCATAGCCTTTGAGGTACAGTACCCGCTGGGTCTCCCTGAGCGGGAGAGGAAATTTATCCAGAGGGGTGTGGGTTTGAGGATCTGGGACAGCATTTCCCAAAACAATCTTAAGTGAAGGCAGTTCAAGTTCTCAGCCAAGGTGTAGGCACCAGATCCCATCTGAACTCCCAAACCAAAATGAGATGCTTCAGCACAGCTCCCTCCCCAACACTGAAGGCTGATCCGTGTATGTGTCTGAGTGCATCCTTCAGAGAGAGAGCTTCTCTCAGGCTAGCTTTGTTTTAAAGCTGTTTTGAGAGCATACCAGCCTCAGGCCAACAGGTCCGCGTTTGTGCTTTTTTGACAGCTCCTGTCCTTGAACCACTGCGGCTCACAGCTGCTGTACTGACACTCAGATTTCACAATATGCCAGGGGAGACCTTCATAGGCACCCGCACCCATCCTGTATTTCAGCCTCTCTGCTGGCGCAACTGAGAATGGAGATTGCATCTAAGAAACTTCAACGAACGGTTAAAAACACAGAGCCCGCAGGGGAAGGGAAGCACTCTTCTCCCAGCTGGGGAACGGGAGCCAGTGCGCGAAGTCAAAGGTGACACAGCTGTAGGATGATGGCAGGGCACCACATCAGCTCTGTCCCTGCTCGCTACCACTTTTCGGGCAGTGGGAGATGATCGCCATGGCAACGTTTGGGGGTGTTCATCATCCTCCAGCAGCAGGGCAGAGGGCTGTGCAGAACAGGCAGAGCGCGCAGGTGCTGTGGTTGCTGACAGACTTTGGGAACAATCACTGCCCGCTGCCTCTGTCAAAACAAACACAAGATGAGGTAAGAAGGAGACAGAGGTGTTGATATGGCATCCAGTACAACAGGAGACATTTTTCCAACACGGCTGTCCCCTGGCCCAGGTGGACAGTAGGTAGGCATCAGCAACCAGATTCCTCAACCACACAGTGCACAGCTTCGGGCTAGGATGGGGCTGAAGAGCTGCTTGTTCTATCTGTACTGCAGACTCCTAGCTGGGATATTTTATTTATGAATTAGGAAAAGTTTTTGAAGGGTTTTTTTCACCAGTAAAATCAATATTCCAGCCTCTCTGATTTTTTTTTAAAGAAAGAATAGAAGGATGAGATCTGAGGATCACCATTCAGCTTGTCTGAAAGCTCTGAAATGCAGGTGACCATGGTTCCAAATATTACAAAGCAGCAGAAGTCCTATGCTAACCTAAGCATACTCTTCTCTCAGATGCCTGTAAATAAAAAGGAAGAGCGTGGACTCCAGCTGGGACAAAAGAACTGCTATTTATGTAGCACCCACCGAAGCCCAATCTTCACAGCTCACATGATCAGCAGGTCCCTTTACACTGTGCCTGTGGTAATCCATCAAAGAGGCACATGTGGCAAGCAGTCATAGAATCATAGAATGGTCCAGGCCAGAAGGGACCTCTAGGGTCATCCAGTCCAATCTCCCAACAATCAGCAGGGACATCCACAACTAGACCAGGTTGCCCAGGGCTTTGTCGAGCCTTACCTTCAATATCTCCAGGGAAGGGGCCTCAACCATCTCCCTCATGGTAAAGAACATATTCCTAATATCCAGTCTAAATCTGCTCTTCTTAAGTTCGAAGCCATTGCCCCTTGTCCTGTCACTGCAGACCCTCCCCAGCCTTCCTGTAGGCGTCCTTCAGATACTGGAAGTCTGCTGTTAGGTCTCCCCGGAGCCTCCTCTTCTCCAGGCTGAACAACCCCAGCTCCCTCAGCCTTGTAGCTGTCCTCGTAGCAAAGGTGCTCCAACCCCCTAATCATTTTTGTGTCCCTCCTCTGGACCTGCTCCATCAGGTCCATGTCCTTCCTATATTGAGGGCTCCAGACCTGCACTCACTACTCCAGGTGAGGTCGCACCAGAGCAGAGTAAAGTGGCAGAATCACCTTTCTGGATCATGCAAGTGGTCCAGCTAGAGATCAACAGAGCACCAAGTCTTGCACCAAGCAATGTCTGCCCGGCTCACATATGCAGGTGTTGAAGTGGAAAGAGGCCTCTGGAAGGTCTGGGACTTGACTAGCTTGATCTGATCCTCAGTGAGGACTAATTGCCAGGAGGGAAAGACAGAAATATTCTCCCTACTGTTTCTAAGAACAGAACATCCTCAGGGAACCAATTTTACCTCTTTTTCTCAGCACTGGCTTATCTAGATCATGCCTGTCAAGGTTCTGAAGCTCAGCAGCCTTGATAGCAAGAACCTCCTAAACACCATAGCCGTCAGCAGAGATCTCAATTTAAAACTTTAACGGGGGGAATCTAATGATTTTGCTGAATTGCTCAGTCAAGCAATTTACCTTGCAGGTGTCTCCTGGAGTGGATGCCACCTGTCAAAATCTACAGAGCTGGCCCAGTTGAGACTGGCTTGAAAGCACCCTGAGAGGATGACTCTGGATAAGGGTGCAAGTCCTCCTACTGAATGGGTGGCAGTTTCTTGATCTCTCAAAATGGTTGTTGCTTCCCTTTCTCACAACAAATGACCTATGGAGCCATTCCCATGAGAGTCCATAGCAGGTGTGTGGCATTTCTCATGGTGGATGGCTGAGTGTTTGGCTGTGGAGAGAGGGCAAGGACAAAAGTGCTGAAACAGAAATAGCACATTTATGTAAACATCACACCTGCACACTGCATCTGCAGTGGAGCAGTCAACCCCTCCTCTATCAAGTAGGCAAGGCAGGTCGAATCTGTTGGCGTTTTTATAAGCCTGCTCATCCTTTACAAAGTAAGTGGTAACTCCAGATCAGTTAACTGGACTCTGAACTCTTATGAGCTGAGTTTGGGGAATCGGAGCATTAGCCTACTGCGGATCCAGCATGGGCGGGTGTGTAAAATGACCTTGTTACTTCTAGTGGGTTTCACAGAAGCACAGGTTAAAAGAGGGTCTGCTCCCTAAGCAGAGGTGCCTAGCATCATTTATGGGTTGCTAGGATATCTGAAATATTAATAAAAATATGGCAGATATGATACAGAGTTTGTGTCCTACAGGAGGGCCAGGCAGGCTACCTCAGGGTCCCTATGGTGGCACCAGGTGTCTATGTTTAGGCAATTGAGTCCCATCCCTCCCATCTGCTGCTGGGTGTGCAGGCACTGGGATTGCTTTGCATTTTGTACGGCTGCCACTCAAGAGATGATGAGATGATGTGCAAATACTGCGATGTAGCTTCTAGGAATGCACACAGCAGATCAGTGCAGAAGTTTAAATACTCATGACTGCCTGTATAAAAGCTGTCAGTTTTATTTCCACTGGTAGAGCTGAGCTGAGGTGTATATTGGGGTCAGGACTGAAAGCAGCCCTGGAATATATCCCAAAGTAGGAGTTAATCATTAAGCATTCTGTATCCTGCCACAGATATGAGTCATTCCAGAAAAAGCTGAGTACTCCCAAATTGGATACATTTATTCTTTGGGAGTTTTGGACTAGGGATCTGCCAAGGGCAGGCATTGGGATTACAGAGCATGGCAGCTAGCAGAGAAGGTCATAGTTTCTCTGAAGCCTGTTTTTTATAAATTTCTTCTTCTAAGAACATATCACTGATTTCTGATATGTTCATGACCTCAGCTGGGGGTGGTCGCCATAATCCCACATCCTGCTGCTAAACCTGGTTCTGTGTACCACAAAGGCACTCTTAGTGCATTCAATATTTCTCTTCAGCAGCAGATGTATTCCTAGCTCTTCTAATGCTGGTACTGAGCCTCTCAAACTCTGTGAGAGTTTGTGTAGGTTGCTCTTTGCTGGTTCCTGTTTTGAGGTCGTTTAAGTGTCCCATCAGCCTTTCCCTGCTGCGCCCACACTGCAGTTGTTTATGCAGGATAAAAGCTGAAGGTGGATGCATGAAGCACTTCAGAAGTGGCAGGGTTGCTGGGAAAGAGCTCGTCTGCAGGAGTATGATCTCTTTCCCCACACTGTAGGACAACTCCCACATTAAAGAGAATTTGGAGGCAGAAAATGGGGAGCAAGAAATGGGCTTGTCATTGTTACTGAGTGAAACCACAGGATTCTTCTGCCACTTTTCTCTCTGTCTCTATGCAGGCAAAGCTTCCACATGGACTGCAAGGAGGCTCGAGTGAGTATGAAATGCGAGCCATAAGCTGGTAAAGATGAGGATTTCTTGTGCACAGGGTGGCATGGTAAGGGAGCTACTGAAACAATCATATATGCAGCCTTTGAGGAAATAATAGCATCAACAGGGAAACAGGTATAGTTTATTTGCCTTGCCCAAAACAATAAAGACAAGGGTACTCACACCCTGGAGCTGGCTCTCAGCTTACACCTCTACTCTGGGGTCTGTAAATCCACGTTTGCCTTCGTTAACCAGAGTGGGCCTCTCAGTTCTTGTGTGCCAGACCAACACCTAGAAGGAATAACAAAGAGTTCAGGGGCTCTGGATGCCATGGAAACACTGAGAGGAGTGCATCCATTGGGTGGGATCCTCAGCAACCTAGGGCTTGCAGCTGTTGGAAGCATGTGATTTGAAGGGTTTGAACCTGGGAGATAATTCCCAGGAGCATGAAACAGTGACAAGGAGGGATCATTCTGAACCGAAACCCCAGACTCAACCCTCTGCCAGTCCTCCTGGATTTTGGAGAAGCAATCTGGGTAGAAACTGTACGGCTAAGGCTCTTTATTAACACAGTTAGAGTGCATAGCACTCTCCATGCTCCCTGAGCTTCCCATCTCTGAAGCACTTGGCAGGCTCTGCCCATCTCTTCCAGCACCATTTGGCACTGACATGCACCAGCACAGGGCAGGCACAGTGGAAAGTGAAGAAGCATGGCAGGAAGCTGCAAAAGGATCCAGGGTCCAGCAAGGAACACGTATCTTCAGGATCTCTTGTCTTTACTCACCTTTGTACAGTTGGCTGCTTTGGGCTCCAGCCCATCCATAGTCACTAGATCCTTCAGCAGACTGGTTTCCTGGTAGCCTCCTTTAACTCCCTCCAGCTTGAAACTGGCCTGAGGCTTCTCCAAAATCAGCTTGATGCTGATAGCAAATCCAGCCATGTCAATAGCAAAGGGCCGGTTAGGGTCAAAGACTGTTTTCCAGCCCACCACCTTTCCAGCTGGGCTCACTTTTGGGGATTCATACCGCAGCCCCCCAACAAAAGCCACCGGCCAGACCGACACTCTCCTTGTGTAGCGCATCTGTGTGCCAAAAAGAAACAGTTCTGTGAGAATTCAACCCTGTGAGGTTTGTCCCAATCCATTAGTGTACCATCCTCTACTTTCATTGGCACCTGTCCTCCCCCGTTGTCTTCCCACACAATCACAAGCTTTTGGCAGCACAAGTTCTTGTTCACCTGTGCTACTGCTTAAAGAGCTACAGCTTGCAAAGCTGCAAGGCTGTTTCAGCTCTTTCTTCTGTGAACACCAAACTCACTGCATTGCTCTGCTTTGTTCAGTTCCTCAGAGGAAGGAAAACCTTTGGTTTTCTGATCTCATCTGAACTTCTATCACTTTTTGTAAAATTTTATCATTTTTGTAAATTCCAAACAACTTCTACCAGGCCTCTAGCTCCACTCATTCCAACTTCACACTCATGCAAGTAATCTCCCTTCCTGACTGAGGCATCTTTGTCCTTATTTATTGCAAAATCCCCCCACCCTTGTTCTTCCATCCGTGGCTACTGCCTAAAAGAGCGGGGTTTTACTGAAATTGTCTGAGGGGACCTGGGAAGAAATAAGAAAGGATGAGCTTAACAGAGATCTAAAAAATTCTGAAAATCAGAAATGTGTTCTCATGCATAACTCTGCATTTCAAGTGGTGCAGTACAGTTTGGCTTAAATTGGTGACAAGGGAGTTTACTGAGTAATCATTTTTTGAAAGTTTACAATATAGACTTGGCATCTCACAACAGCCAGGTTTCCAGCAGAAGTGATCCCAGGGGTACAGCCCTGTTGTGGTAGCTGGAATTCAGAGTACAGAAGGGCAGCCAAGGAGAAAAGGTGAGCTAAAAAAGTTGGTCAACTTTTCCAATGTCCCCTACCCATCACACCCCTACAACAGTGCAGGTTCATACTTTGCCGAAAGTTCGGCTTCAGTCCTTATTTAAATCAGGTCAGCTCAGCTCTCCCTGAGGAGAGGTATAAATTCTGGAGTATATATGCTCTGGTGCCTGGCAGGAGGGGCTCTAGCTGGTGCAATGCCGTGTGTCTATTTGTGTTTGCAGCCTACACCATGATAGACCTGCTCTTCACTCTTTCAGCCCTTTAGAGCGCAGCTACTGGGATTGCATAACTATAGGTTTGCATCTGCCCTGTAGCCAGGTCCCACTGAGTGCAGGGCAGGGGAGGAACGGCTCCAGGCAGCATGCCAGAACCCTTGTCTCCCAGCTGATGCTAAAATTCCACATGGTAGCCCTATCTTAGAGGGCTTTGCAAGAGCATTTAGCCTTAAGAGGCTTTGCAGATGTATCCTGCTTTTCTGTCCCATGTAATTTTACTATGTTTACCTCTTCAAAGAGCTCCAGGCTGTAGGTGTTATCATCATCGGCAAAATACACTACCCCTTCCGGTGGTGCTGTGTTGCTGAAGCTGTCCCTCAGCCAGTGCAGCCCCAGGTTCCTCTGTAGTGTCCCCCTTGGGGTGTGGGATGGGATCCAGGACAGTCCCAGCTTCAAACTCTTGGGTGTCTCCACATTGAGGTGTGTGAAGTTGAGCCCTGCCTTCTCCAGCAGGTTGGATACCAGGTTGGTCCTCCGGGGCGAGTCCTCCACTACCACCCAGTGCAGGTTCTGTACGTGTAGGAAGGTGTTGGCCAGACGGGTCAGCTCAGCTTTTTGCACTGGCCGGGTGTAGGTAGGGGTGATAACGAAGATGGTTGGCAGGGTGTCTGACCATGGGGGAGGCCTGGAGTATACATAATTCTGGATGACTTTAGGTGTTGCCCCTATGCTTTGCTGCTGCCGAATGCATGATGGGAGGCCTTCTTCTCTCAGTGCAGATGTACCATTTAGAAGAGCTTTAGAGGTCACGTTCTCATCTGTGTCTTCTGGGGCAAAAGGAAGGAAGGAAGAAGAAGAGAAAAGATGTTAGAGAACTAATCACTGCCGGCTGCCTCCTCTCCAGGGCATGGCTGGGGACACATCTGTCTGGAGTCAGTGCTCAGCACATCAGCATCCTCTCCCCAGTGGAAGCCTAAGACGCATGTTTAAAGTGTGCTAAGAATAGTTTGTGTGCTTGCTGTAGGCAAACCCTGAGGACATCTTCAGGCAAGTTTGTCTTTGTTTAACCCATCCCATGAGACAGTATCGCCTACCAATGGTTTGCACTGGCAATCATCACAATCACCAGCACGCTGACAGCAGAACTCATGCACTTACTTCTCAGCAGGCTGAGGTAGCGGGTGGTTGGGTACTGGTGCCACAAGGTTAGGAGAAGAGCCCATGGTAAGGCGATCAGGAGCGTGGTAAGAAGGTTACGTCTTCTCAGCATGCTGCAGAGAGCTTCCAATGCCCAGGCATCTCTCTACCTTTCACAGTGGAAAAAATAGAATAAGGTCTCTGAAATAGAAGCCACCGCAAATGTTAGGACAGTAGGTCTATAGGCCAAACTAATAGACTGAGTTTGGCTTGCTTGGAGGGAAGCATGACAAATGTTGGGCACCAAACCAGCAAAGCATTTGTCTAAGTGTAAATTTACAAGGAGCCCCATTAACGTTGCAGGCCTGAGCCATTATCCAATTGCCCTGGCCAATTCCTGTGCTATCGAATAGCAGCTTTTATCTATTTATGTTGCTATAAAGAACCTCCCGCTGCGCCATGATGAACCCACTGTCCTTGACTTGGGGTCATTCATGTTGCTGATTCTGAACCCAGAGAGAACTGTGACTTGCCTCCTCTCTGGGGCTGGTATTCATTCCTGAGCTTTGTGGCAACCATTTAATTTGCTCCTTTGTAGAGTTTTTTAAAACTGTGCAAGACTTGTGTTCATGCATGTGCACGTGGTCAAAACAGAAAATGTCAGGGATCCTCAAGATAGCCAGCATCTTTTTCATTCCAGCAGTTTTCACTCCATCCTGCTTATGCAGCTGCATTGAGGCAATCAATGATGCATGCTATCACCTACTAAGTTTTCCACAAAATCCCTGCCTCAGTCATTCCACGCTGCTGGTGATGCCTGATGAAAGTTTAATTATTCCCCAATCCTTTCTACTCCTGGCTTGCAGTGTTTGGCCACTGCAGCATTTAGTTTAAATCACAGACTTCAGAAGACTTTAACTTCATTTTTATTATTTCTGTAATATACATGATCATGACATCTGAGGAATTGCAGCAATTAAGGATTGCTTTTTGAAACTCCTTCTATAAGGTGAGAGGAACTAAAAGAAAATAAAGAGAAATAAAGGACAAAAGTATCAGGAATAATCATCAACAGGGGATGGCTTATTTACAGTTGGTCCAAGCTACAGTAGTCCTGTGCTTGATTTTTCACAATTATTGAGCACCTTCAGCTCCCACTAGTTAATATGATTAATGAGCAGAGAGTCTGGAAATCAGATCCTTGGCTTCTTAAGGGAGCCGTGCTTTCAACAAAGTCTGTAACATTAAGGATCAGTTTGGAAAATACAGACCAAAGTATTTGGGCATCTATTGCAGACCACAATACAACTCGGGATACAACTTGGCCCTGTGTAAAGTCATGGTGTGATGAGATCCCAGTTCTGACTCACCTATTTGAAAGACCCTTAAGAGCCTGTGTGTGGTAACTCATGAGGCTGACATCCCAGAGATGACTTCTGGAACTCCTACATCAAGTGGGCTTGTCCAGTGATTGTGCTGTCTTCTGTATGGCTCTGCCACACTGCCAGGAACATTTTCCTCCAGCTTCTAGCTTCTGCTATGGTACATCTCTGGGTACAAAATCTCTTGATTCTGTTATTACACACCAGCAACCAAAGCAGTGCTCCAGAAAGAGGGATCCACTTCTGCTGCTGCAGAACAGCAGCTCAAGGAAGCACTGAATGGTACAGAGAAAAGTTTCATGTTACCATCTGAGGACTTTCCGCTAGCACTCCAAATAGGTTGGCTAATGTCTGATAGCTGGGTTTTCTTCCCCTCTCCCTCCTGGTAACATCTGTGATCTGTTTCCTCTGGGATTACCCTTCTGATTGCTAAATATTTCTCCTGGTGGACTTCCTCGCTACCACAGCAATGCTCACTAGGAGGCTAAAAGTTTTGTAAACCTCCTGCAGGGAGATTTCTGTTGGGAAACTACAGTCACACACCCTGGGAACTGGAGAGCTGCTGAACAGCACAGCTCCACCAGGCCCTCTTGCTCTCCTAGGCTGAAGGCAATTTGAGGGAAGCATGTGATGGCATCCCTGTGACACTTAAGGATAGAAAGCAGGTTCAGATTGGTTGGCTTTTAATTCCTACACTGCCAGGGACTCCCTAAGTGTACTGAAGGCCGTTCATCTAAAACCAAGATCCTCAAAGTGACATAGGCACACTGAGTGCAAAGGAAACTCCTTGTGAAGGATTTGGGCCCAGCAGCTCCCCATCTGTCCAAAGAGGAGGGACTGCCCTCTTCAGCCTTAGAGAATTGTGTGGAAGAAACATGACTACTGCTCCGAAAGGGCTCTGCTTTGCAGTGACAGCAGCCACACGGTACTCCTGGAAGGTATCAGCAGATGCTATCCTAAATTAATCTTCTTGGGACCCACCTTTAGTTTCTCCCCTTGACATTTTACCTTGCTCTTCTGACAAAACAAGGATTATGCAGTCGCAGGGCTCATCAGTGCCCTATTGCCAATAACTATCAAACCCATGTCAGCAAAATCCGACAGAAGACTAGCGTGTCTCAGCAAGTCTTCTGCAGGCAAGTAGATACTCACAAGCCCTGTTAAGGAAATTGCTGCAACCTGAGCTCACTCTGTGTTAGACACCAAAAGTACCATGCTGGAGCATGGGAACCCACCTCCACTGCTCCCCAAACAAACCATTTGTGGTTATAACCTCTAATACTTCTAGTCCCCTCACTCAGAGAATACCATAGTGGTTGTTTCTCTACTTTCAGGCAATGGAAAAATGGATCAAGAAGCATGCCAAGGAACCTGTGTGGCCAGGGGCACATGGGAGCCTTTTGCTGATGCCAGCAGGAGCCTCATGCAGCAAATGTGCTGGCTTTGCTTAACTTTGTTGCTTTCTGATGGCTGGGTCCATAGCAGGTACAAGAATGCCCTTTAAGATCTTGTGTCAAAAGCTTAGGTGTTTGCTAAGCCACAGATCTAGGTTTGATACAGGGCAGGATGGTGTTACCCACAGCAGGGGCTGCTTTCTCTCCAAGAAATCCTTTCTCTTACCAGCATAGCAGCACAGAGCAAAGCTTCCCATCACTCAGGGCCACAAGAACAGAAAAAGCCATCAAAGAAATCCAAGGAGGGCTCTGCACTGCCTTATAGCAGCAGCAGACACCTAGGTCCACCTGGATCCGGGCTTGGGGGCCTCACAGCTCCTTGCTTCCTCTTGTATGCTTGCAATTGCAAATGTCCCTGCACTACAGCTAGGCAGCCAGTGGGGTTTTGTTTTGTTGGGTTGTTTGGGTTTTTGTTTGTTTGTTTGTTTGTTTTTGTTTGTTTGTTTTTTTCTCAGTAATAAAAGCCCTTAATTATACAGGCACAGTTTCTATGCAGCTGGCCTGCCACTGCTGCAAACTCAGGTCACTTCTGGAGGGATGGAGAAGAGGAAGCGGCGGTGGCAGCTGAGTTACCAAGAGAGCACAGAGGAGAGTGGATGAGAGTTAGAAGAGCTTTAACGAATTCCTTTTCTAGTTTTTTCTCCTCCTCCTCACAGCCAGCCCTGATCACACTTCCCAAACACTGCAAACAAGCAGAGATGCTGCCTGTGCATGCAACTCCCTGGTGCTCCTTGCTTATTTATTTCTACATGTACCTTCTCTCTGTTGCTTTTCTAAAGTGTATAACACTGAAGAAGTTAAACCCTGCATAAAGCACCATGTCACGCATAAACCTCACAGAGGTGTCTGACTTTTACCCCATTTTCAGAAAATCTGTCTTGGAATACTTTATTTTTTCTTTAAAACCTTACCTTTTCTTCCCTCACTGCTGCCCCTTGCATCCATCATGCTTATGCTCTTCTCTGTTCCTTTATATTCTTCACCTGCCTTTTCTTGGTCCTTAGGACTTTCTCTTCTTCCCTGTTTCCAGGAGTAGAGAAATCCCCTGGCCTACTAGTAACTTTAGCATTCATCTTCTCTCCTTCCCTACACAATTAACCTTTGCATTTTCTTAACATCCATCCTGCATGGAATATTTCCGACAAAGGGGTCGATTAAAGCATCAGATCATCCTTTTGAAAACACTGCATTAAAACCCAGTCACATGTCAATGCTTCAGTAGCCAACTGATGGCCCCAGTGGGGCTTATGGAGGTTTACTGCACATAGTTTTACCTACTTTTTATAATTAAAAACAAAGTCCCCTAAGTGGTTCAGATTAATTGCAAGCCTGGCTGGCAGGCCTTACTGTATGTATTCTTGGCACAACCAGCTACTTTCCTTTTGCCTTTAAACCCATTCAGAGTAGATCCTATTAAATGAGATTCAAGATCAGAAGAAAATTTTGTGATCATCTAAACCCATCTCCAGCGATCATCCCGTAATTCCTGGGTTTAAACTGTAGAGGGCAGGGACTGTCTCCTAATGTGATTGTACAGTACTGCACTGATCCCAACAGGAGCCTTTGGATGTGATTGCAATACAAATATTATTGATTGTATTCTCTTGCTGGCTTTTTTCCTCCCTTGCTATTTCCCCTGTCCTGCCTATTCCCCTTTGTCTTCCCTTTTCTTTTTTTTTCTCAGTGTCTCCTACAGCCCCTGTTTGTGTTACACACCCTTAACAACATTAGCGGGATGTTTGATGGATGCCTTCAATATGCTGCCTGTAGCCTTCTTGAGCTGTTTCCCAATTACACATCCCTCTTCTTAATTTCATCCATCAATCTTCTGTTCTCCATTAAAAAATAAACAAACACACACACAGACCGCAAAGCTGAGTATGATAGGGACAGAATGTTTCTTGTACTACTTTTGCTTCATGCTGCTTTGTCAGACTTCTCAATTCCCAGGACACAACTGCATCCCGTCTCTAAGCTCATGGGCTGCTGCAGAGGGCCTTAATCTGAAAGGATTCAGGAGAAGAGAATGAGAGAAGGACTCAAGGGGAAGAGCACTGCTCTGGCTCAGATGCCCCAAACCGATTGCTGAAGGGAAGCAAGACCTGGCTGAGGCTCACAGCATCATGTGTGACTGATCCCTTGATCTGCTGTTGACTAATTACCAATGCAGGATACAATTTGTTACGAGCAGGGCAGCTCAGATGTTGGGAGAGGGATAAGGATGCCCAGGCTGGAGAACAACCCAGGCAGCTTCATGGCTCAGATACAACTTTAAGAGGTCACACATGTGCCTTACACTGGAAGGGGCTGCCCAGGGAGGTTGTGGAGTCTCCTTCTCTGGAGACGTTCAAAACTCGCCTGGATGCATTCCTGTGTGACTTGATCTAGGTGTTCCTGCTCCGGCAGGGGGATTGGACTAAGTGATCTTTCAAGGTCCCTTCCAACCCCTGATATTCTGTGATTTTGTGTGACGAGTTGGGTAAATGGTAGAGAAAGGTGAAAGTTGAGAGGCCCAGCAGATTGGGGTTTATAAGACTGTTGTGTGAGTTCAGGTGCCTGCAATTTTCCTATAGCCCTGTCGAAAAGCTGCTCTGTGTGTCCTCTGATAACTCAGAAACAGTGAGGATCACACAGGCTTTGGTAGTTCTGTTGTGAGGTTTCAGTTCTGCCCTCTACTCACCTGATTCTGTGTGAAAACCACACCTTTCAAAAAGTTTGCTCTGCAAGAAAGATGATTTTGAAGCCTCTGGTTCAGGGCAGCCAGCCTGTCTGAGCCAGGCTTACAAGACTCTGAATGTTGGACCAACCCCAGCCCCAGGACTGTATGTCTGTAGTCCGAGACACAGACTTTAAAGATCATTATCTTCCCAGAGGGACAAATTTCACAGTTCAAACTGTCTCCAGGGAACATCCCACCATCCACTGTAGAGGCTTTTCTAGGCAAGCACCCAAAACAAACTAGTTTCAGCTAATGGAGCCAAAAAGCTTCAAGAAACTGCCCCTAGTCTTGGTTTGTACCCTGTTTGCAAGCCTACTGCTCTGTGCGTACCCTGGAGGAGAGAGGCGCGGAGAAGGGAGGAAAGAAGGGGTGGAGAGGGGCAGAACTGGAGCAGAGCTGCCAGCAGGTTCAGATGGCTTCTAATTTCATGCACTGAAACTGTCAGCATGGTTTTCAGTTTGTTTTGCCTGCGTTCTGCTGCCTCTCCCCATCAGCCCCTACGCACCTTGAGGAAGTCCATGCAGATTTCATGAGTTCCCTAACTCCCGGTGTGGGAGATGTGATGCTGAAGGCAGAGCAGGGAGCTTTCAATAATTGATGAGAGCGACCTCTCTTTAAACAAGGAATGCATAATTCATGGCAGCGCCGGTATTTGTGGTGATCAGCACCGGCTCTGTCTCTGCTTTGCTGAAATCCACAGGAAGCTGCTGTCCCCTCTCCCCACATTCCCTCGGGCCCGTCAGTGCCTTCAGATGAAACTTCAATACTGTTTAAAACTGAGACACGCCAAGATGTTGCAGCGCTTCCCCCCACCGGGCAGTCTTCTGCCTGTTTGAGATGTGCACAATGAAGTGGGAGGATGGATTCAAGGAACCACAGAAGTGGGTGGAACGGGTTACTGCTCTGGGATAAGCGGAGATAATTACTGTGAAAACACAGCCACAACAGGACATTTCTCGGCAGCAGAACTCCTCTGACCCCAAGACGGGTCTGTAGGAACGGCGTTGATGTAGGACAGAAAGGACAGGCTCGATCTAAAGGACAGGCTAGATCTAAAGGACAGTGTCTGTGGGTTCACAGCCAGCTGTATTCCTTGTGGGGGTGGGAAACAGAAAGGGAAAAGGGAGATTTGGTTTTATGCTCAATAAGTAGCATTTTTTCCCGTAAACTCTGCAGGAACAGGGTGGCTAAAAAGCAGGATGAGGTCTTGTTTTCTAGGAAGGTAAATGGTAATGATGGAACAGGGAAGGCAAAGGTTCTTTCCTAAACCCAGAACTGGGATCTTGACCTCCCAGTAGCACGAGCAATGCAGGCCACTGTGGTCCTGTCTGAAAGTGGAAAGGTTCTCTTCTGCTAGGAGTTTTAATCATCCCACTGCTGCAGATCTTGTGAATGGATCTGGGCAAGCGATGCCTACTGTCTGAATGAGACGGGTACCTCCCTACTGCTTGTGGGAACGGAGGGTGAGGCAAAATTAAGTGAGCCCCCTGGAGAGACAAGGTCCAAAGAACTACAAATAATAAAACAATATGCGGGAAGGACAGCCAGGTCCTTCCCCAGGGCAGGAAGAGCAGAGTTACCAGCAGCTGTGGGGTTTCAAGGTTCAGCCCCATCTACACTTTGTCATTCATTGCGCGGGCTCCTGTGGACACAACTTCCCAGGGAAGTGAGTCACTCTCAGTGAAACAGCCGCCCTTCCCAAGCCCCCGCGCTTCTTCCTCAGATGTAAAGAAAGGCTTCATCCTCTCCCTGCCAGCTCCAATCCCTTTGCCATATGGGACTGCAGTTACTGCAGCTCAGAAACCAGGCTCATCCCTGGGGAACACATCATGTGCACCCCACATCCCTCCACTGCTCTCATGAACCCAAGTCAAGCATCTTCCTCCAACCTTGGGCCATAAACTGCCTTTCCTGAGAGCATCCTTATCCCAGGTGTGTGGCTCCTGTCTGCACAGTGTGGAGTGGGAGAGGGCAATGCTTTATACAGAGTTTTGTTCCCCAGTTTAAAAAAAAAAGCAAAAAAAAAGCAAAAAAAAACCCTAACAGAAAACAAAAAAGAAACATCGACGAAGCTAATTAACTCTGCTGGCTAGGTCCCACGGGAGCCAATACTTTTGAGATAGTGTGTGGCTCAGCCTGCTATCCCCAGGTAGATCAAGGGTATCCAGGCACTATCTGGGCTATCAGCAGGAACACAAATAACCCAGTTTGGATATAGACTAGACCTTGAACTTGGCTGCAAAGCCCAGCTATGCAGGAAGCCTTCCGCAGCCTGCAAAAGGAGGTCTAAACCAGGCTATTTTTAATCAGCCCAGACCCAAACGTCCTTCATGATCGACCCATGCGACCTGTCACCGCCTTCCCATCCCCCTGGGGTTTGGCGAGGGTGGGCTGTGACTCAGAGGGACACAGCCCTCCGCCCTGTCCCAATTTCTCTGCATCTGCACTGCAGAGCTGTAATCCAGGGGTGCCAGAAATACCCAGAGAACGATTGGCAGCTCAGGCCCAAACAGAAGCAGGAGGTACCAGATGTCTCCTGAGAAAGCCAGCTCTCTCCTGAGAGACCTCTCAGCTTGGAATTATCCTCTCTTGAAAGGGAAGTCGGGGGCTTATTCAAACGTCGACTTCTCTCCCCTGCTGCTGAGCTCTGGCAGAACCGAGGTCCTTTTTAGGCGCTGATGACTATTACAGAATAATCATTCCAAACATATCAGCGTGAATCAGCCCAATATCTGCATTATCCAGGAAAAAAAAAAAAAGGAAAAAAAAAAGAAGTGGTCTTTTTTTTCCGAGGAGGCAAAATAATTCTAAGGAAGCAAAAACAATACTGGATTGTTCCAAAGTATCTGTACATTTCATCCAGAGCTTCCCCTACTGAGTTAACAGCTGATGCCTGTTCAGCAGGAGTGGGAGCTGTCATTTTACAGGTTTCTTACAAAAGCAGAAAGGAAAAACCCATAGTATTTGCTTCCAGAACATTTTCAAAGATGGAGAGGAATTACTTTTTCAGAGAAAAAGGCATTAGGCGTTATTTGATGGATAATTACATTTCACAGGTGCTTGTTTGGGGAAAAAAAAAAGAAAAAGGAAAAAAAAAAAAAAAGAGATCACGTTGATCAGTAGCTCATTGTAAAGACATGGGGCCTAAAGGCCAGTGCTGCTCCTCTGGTAGCAGCCAGGATGCAGAGATGGGCTTTGATCTTAGCTATGTGTCAATATGACATCAAATGCAGACCTCCAGAGGAACGTACTATCACTAGTGCACACTCTCGATTGATTTAGACAGCTTGTTTTCCTCTTACTTTCAAAGGCAATGTCAAAATGCTCTTCCCTGCTGGCCCTCCCAGTTACTCCCAGGGAGGGCAAAAGAAACTGAAGGAGAAGCTGCTTTGCTGAAATCACACTGCGAATGAGTGGAACAGCAATTACGCCATTTAAAACACAGATGTAGCTAAAAATGTTTACTGTGTTCCCCAAACCTGTGGAAATACTGCCATTTTAATGGTTACACGTGTGTGCTGGCACCCTGAAGAATCAGAGTCCGGATGCCTTATGGCAGGGAAACAAACTGTGGGCAGAGGACGTGTGCTGTGCATGGACAACAATCCCCTGGAGTTTGTGTTTGGGAACGCTGGCTGAATTCTGTGATCCGTAAAAGCATCATGCTAATTGACACTGGTCAAGCACTGAGGAATTGCCACCACATCATGCAGGCATTGGTTAAGCGAGACCAGTGGAAAGAGGAGAAACACCTCTTTGGGCTCCTTGATAGACATTTTTGCTGCTGCAGCTCTCTCAGCTGTGTGAAACATGCTTTTTCCGTAACTAGCTGAGATGGTCCAAAATGCCAATTCTGATTTCTTCCTCCAAATACATCATCAGCGCTCATTAGATTTGCCACTTGCTGTGCGGCATCCAAGTGTCATGCAGACACTTTTTAAAACAAATGGAGAATGGAGAAATAAAGCGGCACCTAGAGAATTGTCTTTTGCAATAGATATATGTTATGGTCTGCTGCTTGATTTGTACCTTAAATGCCACAACTGATCTTAGAGCTTCAGCTCGCTTAAAAGAAACAACAGAATGAAAATTAGAGGGTCAGAAGACTACAGTGTTTATTCTCCTGCCTTCTGCGTGTGAAATGAGAAGGGAGGAGGGGAGGGAAGGCAAAAAGGGGCAGGAAGGTGATGGCCAGCATCCTGCTGAGGCTGTCCTGCTGGCCTTCCCTGTCCTAAGAGTGAATCTGTTGACTCTGGATCACAAGCAAGCCACATGCAAATTAGGTGCCAGGGCTTCTGAGATCTAGAGACCCATATGTGACTCTCACCTTCTGGGAATGCCAAGGGAGCAGTCAGCACAATAGTCAAAATACCAAACTTCGGCACCGGCAAAAGATAACCCTGCAGCATGACAGAAAGAAGCTTTTCTTTGTAGAAAAAGCATGGAGTGGGTGCAGCTGGACAAACTAATGGAGCTGAGGGAGTAGCAAAAGCCGAATGCCCCTTTCTGACAACAATCCGTTCCTACCAGAAAGAAAAGGTGTAGGTTTTGGTTTCTGTGTTTTTTCCAGGTCTTGCACTGTTAAAATTGAAGAGGCTTGTCTGTTGGGAAGGCAAGGAAGGCTGCAAGGGAACTGGGGGCAGAAGAGCTCACAGCACAAGAAACAAACTGCTCTCTCTTTTGGAGTGCATAGGGCTTGCTTGTATAGGAATCACTCTCTGCTGTGCTAATGGCAAAGTAACCTGGGCTGAAAGTGGTCTTTGCAAGTGGTGTCCAATAAACCTTCTCTTGGGAGGGAGCTCAGCCTATGCTGTATTGTACTCATGGGCTTATATGTGAATTTGTGTGCTTTAGGCTGCTTCTGACCTGGATGCAATAAAGGGTTGATGCTATCCTCCAAGCTGGTAAGTTGCTTGTTCTCTCTGTCCCTTGAGCTTGGAGTGTGATCTTTGCACAAACACCAGGAAGAAAATACTCGGAGATGCCTCTCTCTAACTCTTACATCTCCACACTCAGGGCTGCTGGGGAGTGTACGTTGGCTGCCAGCTGGCCTTGGGCAGAATAACTGAGGGCAGGAACATCTGGTTGGAAGGAGAGATGAACTAGGCTATTTTTTTTTAATCCTTCTCTGCGCTTTGAGAGCCTTTTGAGCTCACTTCAAAGGCAGATCAGGTTGGCCTGAAACAAAGAGCAGCCTCGCTGAAACAAGAAAAGCACTGCTACTGTAAATGTTAGAGATGGATCTGAATCTTTCCTGATTCTGGGGGTGAATCTGGCCCTCTCCTCATGTTGTGGGGAGGAAAGCACCCTCTTGTTATCAAAAAGCTTTCTAAGCATTGGGTCAGTCCCCCATAGACAGCAGTGCTGGTAAAAAGTGGCAGCTGCAGAACTAGAAACTGGATCTCTAGAAACTCAGGAATGCCTTAGACTGGTGGTCTCATTTGTCCTTAGAATGATAGAATCATGGAGTGGTTTAAGTTAGAAGGGACCAACACCCCTGCCATGAGCAGGGACACCTCCCACCAGACCAGGTTCCTCAAAACCCCAATTCAGCCTGGTTTTGAACACTTCCAGGGATGGGGCACCCACAACTCCACTGTGCAACCTGTTCTTCAACACCCTCACTGTAAAGAATTTCTTCTGTCCTTGCTGGACAAACGAACCCTTGTCCCTAGAGCACACTTCTCGTTGCTTTTCACAGTCTTTACCCTTAACCAGGTTCTGTACATAATGTGACTGGCGAGCAGCCTTCTCTCTTTTTCTGTAGTAAAGTCAACTTATTAACCCACTCCCGGCAGAGGGATGCCAGGTGCTAGCCAAATTGGGCAAACTTTGGATGATGTTACTAAGGTTGCCCCCATATGCTTCTTCTCCAAGTGCCTGTAAGTGTGCACAGTTCTCTGTGAGGATGTTTGTGAAGGTCAACAAGCCGGGTAAGGCATTCCCAGTCTCCCTCATGCACACGTGAACGTGCCTACTTCTCTCCCTTACCAGCTCTACCAAAAATACCCCCAAAGGGTCAGCAACAGTTCCCAAAATCTCTTGGGGAAGAAGAGGGAAGAAACTGGCTTCCTGGTTCTGCTGCTGTAACTAATCTCTAGGCCATTTGTGTTTGCCCTGATGCTCAGGTCAGAACCCATGTTAGGATTTGGAGAGAAATATCTAGCACCAGATTTTATCTGTCTGGTAAGTGTGATGCAGAAAGGAGTACATAAGAGCAGAAATCATGCCTAGTGACTGGTTTGCACCAGTGTTTAACAGCTACAGGACTTGTTGGACTATGGACAAAACTTGCCAATGGCAGTTTATCTACCACTGAGTGGTAGCAGTTGTTGACAAGGGAGCCACAGGGGTCCTCTGCAGCACCTCCAGAAGAGGCTATTAGGTGGGATGAAGTGTGCAGTTTGTCTAGCATGCTAATATTGTGGCTGGGAGCACAACTGGGGAGACTGGTCATGGTACATAAACAGTACCAGCTTTGCTCTCAAGGGGGTGACAAGAAGAAAACACTGTGCATGATGTGCTCTTGGAGGTGGTAGGAGAAATTTCTAATTATTCTTTCCCAAAAAATCCTTTGGGGTAAACTATATACACCCACAAAAGTCTTCTTAGCGTAGAGGTCAGCAGTGATGATCTCAGCGAAGTGCTTAACAGCGTCCTGTGCCTTCCCTTGTAATAGAGCTGCCGATGCATATCGAGTAATAAGAGATTTGTTGTGTTTTCCTCAGTGCTCCAAGAGTCCTGTTCTAATGTGGAAGTTAGAAACATTGCTTCTGTTGTAGAGAAAGCTCCTGTTATCACTTGATAATATGCTGCTGAGCACTGTAGGTTTGAGGAAAATAGGAAGCACCACGAGGGCTGCTAACCAGAATGGGAAACGCACTGGGATTACTGGAGGAGCTACGTAGAAGGCTGTGTGCTGCTACAGTGCAAGAGGTGCTGGTATCCCATGGTGGAGGGGAGATGTGTGAATGAAGGCAGCACAGGAAACTGGATTGGAGAGGACACCTGATATATCTAATTATTGACAGAACAGAGACTACAAGAGGCTGATGGAAGCAGGATGAAGGAGGTGACTCCAAGGGAGGAAAATCAAATGGGGTGGGGGAGAAATGCTGACCAGGCTGAGATCTGCCACTTGATAGCACTTGCCAAAATGCAAATAACCTCTCCTTACTAAAGGGGACAACCTGGAGACAGGAGTTAATGCCCCTACCTCCTTTCCTATTGCTCCATAGAGATGAGGAGCTGGCACAGGTCTGAGGGAAGAAAGAAACTTGGTGTGGACCTTGGAGCAGTAGGATTTGCCTGCTTGCCTCTGACAGCCCTGCCCAACCCTGAGATCCAGCTCAGCGAGGCTCGTTTTTGACTTCAGCAGATGCTGCCTGTGGGCTTTGTAGAGGTGTGCAGGGATAATCAGGATTTGGTTTCTGTTTGCTGGCTAATTTGAGTCCCTGCTGTGAGATTTGGATGTTTCTGAGGATTCTATATTAGCTTTAATGATTAAAAAAATAATTCAATGCTTAGTGAAGAAGATGCATGATTTATCACTGAAGCTGCTTAGCAACAGGACTCATTAAGACACGTATTAGTACAGAAAGATACCCTTGCCCCAGCGTCCTCTTGGAATGGCTATCCACTCATCTAAACAAGATAAAGGTCTTTGCTGGCCTCCTCCAAGGCCAGAGGATAAAGCACTCAACTGTGAAACAAGATTTCTTGGTTCTTTTTCTGGCTTCAACTATGCGTAAGTATGTGGATCCCGGCAAATCATTTCACCTGCTTCAGTGTCTCAGTTCCCCCACAGGTAAGATAAGCACAACAATGTGTAAGCACTCTGGAGAAGTGACTTTAAACTGCCTAAGCTCATTAGAGAAAAAACAACCCTTGTGGTGAATAAAAAGTGTCTCAACCCCTTGACAGTAGCTTACACTACCCACACAGTTTGCAATGCCCTCCCGAAGCCCAGAATACAGTCGTCTAATTATAGGTGAGAAAAAAATAAGGTTTTCTCCTAGCCCCTTGCCACCTGATGGTAGCCAAGTAGAGATGCTGAACACTTGTTATCTGGCTTAAAAGAACTAAGTTTAGGCAAAGCCTCACAAAGTATTTCTGGTTATCTTTCAAGAAGAAAGATGGCATGCCAGTTCTGGGGCAGGATCTAATTTCACTCACAGGAACACTGTTAAAGACCACATCAGAGAAGAGATCTTGGAAGTTTTTTATCCCCGGAGTCATTCACTGAAACACTCAGGCAGTCCTATCCTCCTTATGAGGAGAAACTGAGGCAGGGAGGAGGAAGAAGGTGTAAAAGGAGACATATTTTGGTCCACAATATAAGAGCAAGGCATTTCTGGCTGTTGGGCTTGCATGAGGGACATTGAACTTCATCCCTGAATCCAGAAGCCTTGGGCATACCTTAGTGTGGGGTGAGGGTAAGGAAACACAGACAAAAGGAAGATAATGAAAGAAAAAAGGGCATAGGTGAGATGTTAAGGTGTGACTGAAACTGGTTCCTGAGGAAAGGAGAGGGAACAGAAGAAGAGCTGAGGTTAATGGGGATGAGAGAGTGGGAGAAAGACAACAAGGAATGAAAAGGGAGAGGGAGCTGGAGACCAAGTGGGACAGAGCAAGCAGGAGGCACAAAGCATCTGAGCTCTCTCTGAAGAGATTGCCTATTTTGCTTCTGCCTTTTTTTTTTTTTTTTTGGTGTGTGATCTTGCCTTAAAATTGCAGGAATGTGGCAGCGCAGCACTGGCACTCTGATTTATTAATTCCATCCCGTCCCACCAGCCCATAAAACAAAAGCATCTGTGTTTGCTCAAGAGGAGCACATGAAGGGCCTCATTCACGTCAGAGGTGGAGAGGGAAGCTGGCAGATACAGGAAAGTCATCGGCGCCTCTTTCCTTTTCACCTTTGTGTGGATCTGGGCTGGGGGAAGGGCCATGGCAGGGAAGGATCCAGGGGATGGATGGGGTACCAGGAGGGAGAAAGCAAAGATCACTCTGGCAAGCTGCATGGGAGAAAGTGGAGGGGAGGGAGGACCAAATGAACGCACTAGGCTGGACCACCTAGAATAAGGAAGGCACCCCCGAACTGCGGAGAGAAGGTACCTTGCTGCCACCCAGGCTTGCCTGGCACTGGCCTCTGACGTGGGACTTTGTGCAGTTTTGCCCTGATGAATGGCAGTCCTATTGCTGTGGTCACAGTCAGGGCTTTCAGGGAGCCCAGTGCTGTTGCCTGACCCGTAGCTATGGTCATAACCATAGCAAAAAATTAGATCTTCCAGCCGCAGGAGAAACATCCCCTTACAGCTGTTTTTTAGCCTGCTTTCAGAATGAGGAAGGCTCAGGATGAGATGAGTATTAACTATCCTACTTTAATGACTGGGGCACAAAGCGGGAGAGGAGCCAGCAACCTCTGCTCCTGCCAGGTAAGGATCAGCTGTGCCGTTTCTAGCAAGGGGTACCCGGAGGTTTCTGTCAGACATAGAGGACCTTGCTAAAACCGAATCTCAACCCCTGCTCTTAGATACAGTGTCTTCAGGAGTCAGGCTGCCCTGCCACACTGCACGGGGAGCATCACCTCAGGGGAAGCACGGTCTGCAAGCTACTGCTGCCCGCCTGGTCTTTGGCTTTTTCTCCAAGTTCTCCCACACAAGGCTTGCCTAGGAGAAATCCTGCTTTGCTAGCAAAACCCAGTTCCCATGTGCCCTGTACTCCCACACACAAACCCACCGTGAACTTACAGAATGAGACAACATCGCTGCTCTAAAATCTTTTATCCAGAGCTGAGATTGTCTGATCGCTAGCCCTGTTCAGCTCCCAAGTAATCCCAGCACTTCGCTTGGCTAGAGGCTGGCTGTACTGGGAATAAATGCCCTTGCTCTTGTTGCCAGGGGGTAACGGCTGAAGAACAGGACAATACCGTTCCTTTTGTAATGCAGCATTATTCATAAACCAGCACCACAGAAAATTGCCAGGGTGCTGTCTATGCAAATCAACAGCACAGGCACAGGAAGCATCACTGGACCAGCTTGAATCTCACCAGAACTTACCCTGAACCCGCTCCAGCTGATAAAAGCCAAACCTGTGAGAGCCAAGTGTCAGCACACAGGCTGGAAAACACATATTTTGTGCTTCTGCAAGGAAATGAAAATATGCACCAGTGATCTGCACTCGAGCATGTCTGTCTCCTTTTGTCCTCTGTCTCTTACACTGATCAATGTTGTAGGTTTCCAAGGTACAAGAAATCCTATGCTAGACAATTGTGAGATTCGACTAGATGATCTTTTGAGGTCCCTTCCAATCCTGGATATTCTGTGATTCTGTGACTCTGTGTGAGAGGTCGAAGACTGAAGATTTAGATCTATTTCAAATGGACTGTCCTGTCCAGTGATGAATGATCTACTATCCATCAAAACGTCTCCTTTTTCCCCCCAGGTTCTGCATTCAGCACTAGCAGTACCTTGTAGCAGCAAGTTCCATATGTCACTATGCACAGCATGGGAAAATACTTACTTTTATCATCAAATTGCTACCTTTCACATTTTCCTGAATGCAATCCAGTTCCTCTACTAAGAAAAGCCATGTAGAGAGTTCCCTGTTCCACATTGCTGATAGCTTTGGTTTTCACCCCAATGTCCTTCCTCCCTGTCCTTGTCTCCCTCAGCTAAGAAGCCCCACCTTAATGAATCTCTCTACGAGTATCAAGCATTTGTGGGATTACCTGCTCAGAGGAGGGACGAACGGCAAGTGAACTCTAAAGGTCCCTGTGCCAGAGCTGCAGGTCCCAGCTCTGTGTCACAGCCCTGGGAAGCTGTGTCTCCTGGGGAAACTTAGCTGACATTTTATAAACTTGAGGAATTTGCAGAGTGCAATGGTTTTATCTCAGCGAGAGGGATCTCAGACAGCCTCCGTACCGCACAGCGGAAGAAGCCAACAAGGCAGTTGATTGAACACTTGGGAACATTGGCAATGTAGATAAATTCAAACTCCTCAGGAAAGACCGTTGGGAGCACTAATGTCACATGAGAGTGAGCTAGAAGAGACTTCAAGCTCTTAATTACGAGCCTGCCCAGCTTAAAACAGCACGAGAGGATAAGGCACCAAGCTTTTATAAGTGTGCTGGCCACAAGTCAGGGTGCAGTTTAGAGACATACACCAACCTGGAGGGAGTCAGTGGGCTCTGACCAGCATCCCTTTTGAAGAGCAGGCTGTAGGCAGTCATGCTTGTGCCTGAGAGGAGGGTGACGATAGCCACAGGTCTCATCGACGTGCTGTATTTATTAGTCTTCTATGGTACCGGTAGGTTTTAAATCACAGTCCTGTTAGGCTGAGCTGCTTCCCAGCAAGTGCTTTTCAGAGATGCAGGGGCCTTGTCTGGGAGACAGACGATCTGGGGCTGTCTCAGCTCTGACGCTATCAGCTGCAGTGTCTCCCTTGGAAAGTGGGGGTAGTCATCCTGACAAACAGCTCTGTATGTGGGCAGGGAGTGCTCTTAATCATGTATGTGGAGTACCTTGAGATCTCGGGATGGGAAAGTGGCTTGGACGAGCATAATGCTTATTATTTATTAGACAGAAAGACCAGGAACAAAAAGGGCAGAGTGATTCTAGACTTCTCCAGGACCCTGAAGGTGTGTGGGATCTGACTTCCAGTCTTGCTTATTACTACCTTTTTAGGCTTCTTTTATTAGGAACAATTAGATACAAGGAGGAAGGGGACAGATATCATCTTTCCTGTGTACATCCTGCAGAATAATTGCAGAGCTTTCCCAGAGCAATTTTGCATGCTCAGTAAAGGGCATCTTTGGAGCCTATCAAATATCTCATCCCTTGCAGGCATACATATGAAGGCTTGCAGCACACATCAGGAGGTCTCTTTATTGCTCCCAAATATTGCCCTGCTGGAATAGGAAAGACACCTGGGAGTGCTGAAAAGGAGGAAGAAGCAGCCTTGGAAGAAGTTCTAGGAGGTGCATGGGTTGTGGGGTAGCACCTCATGCCTGGGATGGCAACGTTGCCTCCTAAGGCATCGGTGGGAAGCCAGAGGTGACTTTCTGCAGCACCAGCAGGCACAGTACCTGAGGAAAGGGGGCAGTGGGGGTTAGAGCTATGAAGGCACTGAGAAACAGGGGGTTGTGCAGTAGAGGCGATTACAGTGGTGAAGAGGGGAGGAAAGCCATCTGAGGCAGGGCTGGAGCGAATCCACTCCAGGCTCCTGCAGCAAGCTGCCTGCTAGGTACGACTTTGCTCTCAGACACTAAGGACATCTCCTGATCTGCTGCTGAAGCAGAGGGGAGTTCCCTGCCGGAAAGCACCTCTACTGATGCTTCACAAGCAAGAAGAAAGGATGCTGGGCATACCGGAGACACAGCCTTGAGCTGTCCAGTACCACCTCAGACACTCCGCAAGGAAGATCCTATTAGAGGACACTAATCACAAAGACATTCCCAAACCATAGAAATAATGTGAATTTAAGGGCTCTACATTGTAGAAGTACATTCTGTCTTGCATACATTTAGCTGCTCTATAGCTCTATACAGCTCCCTAGGCAACAGTCTTCCCAAATGACACCGTAACAAAGCCCAAAGGTGTGGGAGCCTCGCTTATTAGAAATCCTTGCCATGGGAGCAAGTATCCTCAGCCCAACTGCTTTACTTTCCAGCCCGTGGCTGCTAAGTGTTTTGCAAGTCAGGATGAGGCCCTTCGCTCTAATGGTAGCTGCATCTCAGCTGCACTGTGTAAACCCGTTGAATTGCTTTGGGATTGCAAGGTTGCCTAAGTGGTTTATCAATTATTGTAATTATTATTATTACCACTACACCGAAAATATTGAAGAAGCCAAGACCTTTAATTTGATCTCATCCAATTCCTAAAATACCCAATAGTATGCACTGGCTGCTCAGAGCATCTACCTCTGTACATTAACTGCCCTGCAGAGCCTTAAGTCAGTGCAGATTGAAGTGCCCCGAAAGCGATACTGAAGTCACTCCTGGGAGGGCAGGAGGGGAGGGATCACAACCACCAGGCTCCTGGACTCACACCGGACTGGCACAGCAAGTGCTTGGCTGCTGGCACTCCTGTACTTTCTGTGTCCCAGGCATGCCTGCTAATAGATAGTTAAATCTATCTACTTCCAGGAAATCATGGAGCAGGCACTGACTGAAAGTGATCCTGGCCCCTGCATCCACTTCAAAGCACTGAGAGAAGGGGATTGACAGCATGTGTGGCTGCAAACAGATATGACAAGCTCACACACAGCTCTGCCAGTGTCCCCCTCCTGCTCTGTAACCCTCTCTGTTACCTGAGACCGATATCCCCATAATCTCCTACCAAAGTATCTCATTTTGGAGTAACAATGGACTCCCTTCTGTGAGGATCCCACCCTTCTGTCTCTGTACACCCAGCTCCCAACTCGCTGTCAGGCCCCAGTCCTAGCCCTGCCTGAGGCTGTTTGGTGGTGCAGGGATGCAAGGCATGAACCTCACCATCCATCCCTTTTTCCCTTTTGCACTGGACAAGATTTGAGCCCAAGCAGGGCTGGGTGGTCAGACTCATGCATGGAGCTGCTGTGCCCTGCTATACTCCCAGCATACACACTTTGTACAAGGAGGCCTCCTCCTCTGGGTCCAGGAAAGGAGCTGAAAGCACCTGCAGAGGCTGCATCATTCGTGCTCCTCACTAAGCTGTGCAGGCTTCAAGTTGGGTATTTATTGTTTGTCATTACTGCCTGGCTACAGCGATGCTTGGTGCTGCCCCACTGACCTGAACACCTTTTCTCCCAAACATGCACAGAAATTGCCCCTTAGTGAGTTTGCCTAAGGAGCTACTGAGGAACCAGCTGCTTCTCTCCAGATTTGCAGCACCTGAGGGTATTTTCCCCCACTAATGGACTAGCTGCTGAGCCTACCCCTCATCTCCCCTGGCTCTGGGCTGGATGGGCGAGTGACTGGGGTAGGAGGGTGAAAAAGAGTACTTTCCAACTCACCTAGGAACATCCACTCCAAACTCTGCTAGAGAAAAGCAGCAAGTGTAACCCTCGGCAGGGGTGAAAAGGGGCAGAAGCCTTCCCCAGCCTTCCTGCTCTTGCCCTCTCCGGAGCTTCTCACGGGGATGCCAGCCCGAGGTCGGTTCCCACCGGCACTGCCTGTGCTCCGGCACAAACCTCATCGCCCTCTGTGCTTCGGCTTCCCCAGGGGGACCATAAAACCTGTGTGTGTGTATGTGCCGGCGTGCCGGGGACTCGCGTTTGGGTAACCTGGCCAAAGACCTCGGCGGCTGCTGCAGCCGCGGGGTGGACAGACACCAGGACTGGGGGCATCTCCTCACAGCTGGAAAATTCCAGTCTGGGAATGGGATGCTGCTCCTCTGGAAGGTGCCCAGGCCCGAGCTGTGTGAAGGGACAGGGGCTCCCCGTGAAGCTCGCAGCCTGGTCCGGAGCTGAGCAGGGATGAAGTTTGGGGACCCGGCTGCTGGTCGCGGGGCAGGCTACCCCTCCCAATGCCAACCCCTGGGCACCCGGGGGGACCGCAAGGTCATCCCTGCATCTACGGCGCTGTTTCCCCCCCCCCAACCCCCAAAACCTTGCTGTGCTCGGAGTGGGGAGAGTTGCCGCTTACCTGGCCAGATGCGCCGGTCAGGGCGGAGATGCCGGGGCGCCGAGCGCCGGGGGAGCATCGCCCGCCTCCGGGCGGAGGGGTGTGATCCCTGCGCGGTGGGACCCGGGACCGGCCCGTCGGCGCTGCCG
>VZTM01020181.1:80362-131352 GCA_013400555.1 Jacana jacana
GGGTCGGCTGGTGGTCAGGGTCGCTTTCCCTCGAAGGGAGATGTTTCCCTTCCCCGGGCCCGACCAGTACTTGCCCCGCTGAAGGTGGACTGGGATGCTAGGATGTTTTTTTTGCCCATCCCGGGGGGAGTCGTTTTGCTGCTGAGCAGGTGAATTGATTTCTCTCCCCCACGCCTTCCCCCCCTGAGGTTCCAGCTGGTCCAACCTGGAGCCACCCACCACCGCCAGGGACTATGAGGGTTGGTGAATGATAAAGTGACCTATGGGGCACGGCCCAAAGCCAGGGGCCAGAAAGCTTCTGGGCTTCAGTATACCTTCACCCTTGCTGTGTGCCTCAGTTTACCTTCTGAGTCGGCATGGAGTGTTGGTGCAGCCACTTCCCACTACAGTGGCCGGTGTGTGATCTCTTGTGTTGGCTATCTGAACAGCCCCAGCTAACGCTTTGTCCACAGCCTCTGCCTAGGAGCAGAAGACAGGCCAGCTTTGATTTTCCCCTGCCTGGCTCCCTTATGAGCGTCGTCTCCTGGCTGTAAAGTCACCATGCTGCTTGAAAGGAGTGTGTGTGAAGCAACTCTTCAATTTCCCAACTGAATGCACAGAGGGAAGGAGAAGTGAGTGAGGGCTGTCATCCCTCAGCCCTCCTCTAGGAACCTCTTTCCAGCCTTTTCCTCCTCTCGAAGGGCTGGGAAGTACATCTGTCCCCTGCTTCCTCTCTCGAGGGATGTGACTGCCTCATCCCAGAAGTTTCTCCTGAAGAGGTTATCATAGCTTTCAGCAAACAATGAGGCACAGAAGGTAGCAGTGCCTGGCTCAAGTGGGGACTTGTTGATCAAGTTTGGCTTCAGGTAACCAGGTTCCTGCTGTGGGATGCACTAAGCAGGGCAAAATGTTTCAAGATCCTTAGCTGGAAAGTGCTCTTGGAGAAGAACAAGAGAAGTCTGTCTTCTTGGGTTGGCTGGCAGGTCTTGGCCATATTTCTGGAGCAGACATTGCTGAAAACACCTCAAAGAAAGACACCAGTTGACAGCACAAATGACATTTACAAAGTGCAACACAGAGGCAAACCCAACACAGGCAAAGGAGCAGGCGATGTGTGCGAGTGCCTTTGCTCACCTGCTTCTCCCTTTGCCAAAGGGATGCTCTGAGCTGGATAAGTTCAGCCCCTGGCAGGACCTGCTGCCACACTCACTGCTGCTGTGCTCATGGCTGTGCAGACCCACTGTGTGTGTGTCCTCATGCACCTCTCCCTTGGCCAGAGCTAGGTATGAATCACTACTCTCCTTCACCAAGTGTGTTGAGGGCTGGCAGTATCCTGCCCTGGCATCCCAGGTTGCCCTCACTAGGAGGAAGCTATCCATCCATCCATGCATCCACTCCCACCTCCTCTCAGACTTGGAGGCATAAAGTCCTCAGGCTGTACAGAAAAGTCACCCAGAAGAGTGTTGTGTGCTCAGGGCTGAAAGCCAGCATGTGGGTGTCAGGAAATGGCGAGACGCTTCCCCGCAGATGGCTCACCAAAACTTGAATTAATCCTACACTACTGGCAGAAGCATTACCCTGCTTCAAGAATTAGCTAGCTGGGGTGTTCCAGCTCTGCAACACCTTGATTTTCGGCAAACCCACACCAAAGAAATTGACTCCACCCCCCCACCCCCAAGGCACGGAGTCTCTTGGCATCCCCAGGGACTGGGAAGGACACAGGAAATTCTGTCTGAACATAAGGAGAAACTTCTCTACTTTGAGTGTGCCAGAGCACTGGAACAGGCTGCCCAGAGAGGCTGTGGAGTCTCCTTCTCTGGAGATATTAAAAACCTGTCCAGATGCATTCCTCTGCTGCCTGCTCTAGGTGAACCTGCTCTGGCAGGGGGGTCAGACTAGATGATCTCTGAAGGTCCCTTCCAACCCCTACCATTCTGTGCTTTTGTGTGGAGGAGATATCTGACTGATTATTAGCCACAGACATCTTGTGTGTTCAGTGAGTTGGACCTAAGTCTTGAGTGAAGACCCTAACCACTGGACCTCTCAAGGAGAGGTTGGTTAAGAAGGACTTTGGCTCCAGGCATCTCTTCCAAGTGCAAAGGCAAGAAGAAGAGGTAAGATCCAAGACTGCTGGCAACTCTGGAAGCTCAAACCACTCAGACTTTGCTTATTCATGCTTCAGGCTTCCCTTTTTCTGTCCACAGCATTTGGCATGACTGTTTCATTGCTACACACATAGCCAGAGTTCAGACAGTGCATCCTATGGTTGGACTAGAGGGGTCCACACCCCAGGAGTATGCTCTCCCCACCTGGTCAGAGCCAGCTCCTGGCACAAACAGCACTCGTCTGAACTGTGACTCAGGTGTGGGGAAAGTGATTCTGCGCAGGGCTATTTCTCTTGGATAGAGCAGCCAGAGTGGATTTATTGGAGGGTTATCCGGTGCGCCATAACCTTCCTTATCCCTCATGAAAGGATTGCCTGGGGCAGTCTGTGTTCCCAGCCACATGGCAGTGGAGTTGCTGCACTGGTAAGACTTTCTTCCTTCCACCGCCACCACGGCTGTGTCCATCCCAGACAAATGTAGCACTCTGGACTCCAGCACTCTGGGTGGCAGCTCTGCCCTGGCATGCTGTGCCTTCCTAGCCTGTCTGCCCCTTCGTCTGCCCCATACTTCCTCCACTGAAAGTACAACATAATGTGAAAAGCTCCATGAAATCTCTGTCCTGAGGTCGCCACAAAGCTAAGCTGCTTTCCAGGCAGTAAGTGCTTCAAGATCCTGCAAGAGATGCTGCTGGAAAGGGTTGCTGCTGCGATCTGTACACAATTTATTCCTGCAGTTTCCTTTTCTTGCTTTTTCACTGCTGTGCCCTAAGGGGCCTGATGCTGTGTCAGCCTTGAGGCAGACCTACAGACCACAACCCTGAGCCTTGCAGCAGTAAGTCAGAGGAGAGGAAACGCTGTGGAAAAACGCTCACTGAGTCGTGCTGCAAAGGAGTAAGCTGTACCTCAGTGCTGCCAGCCTCCCGAGGTCTAACTCCATCTGGGCTGAGTGGCTGCAGCTGCTCCCCAGTCTCCCAGCTCACCGCTCCTGCTGCTGCTCCTACCAACAGTGCCTGGCACCGTGGGTGTCTGAGGAACCTTCTAGGACTGGGAGAGTGAGTTCTTCTCACTTCCCACCCTCCGTTTTGCCAAGGGATTTGGCTATGGGGCAGCAGGGACCTTAACAGCATCCTCTGCTGTTGGCAGGCGTGTGATGCTGTGCTGTGGCTACCCATCTGTGAGCAGCTGGGCTGAGAACTTGCCTCTTCATTGTACTCAAAGCAGGGGAGGCAAGCAGAGCCGTTGCTGGTTCCCAGCTGGTGTGGTGTGTTTCACAAACAAAAGGTGAGGAAGAGCTGCCAGCAGCCCCGGAGGGAGGGCAGAGAGAGGTTGTAGGGGCAGGAGGGAAGCGTACAGAAAATGTCAGTCGAGAGTCGTGCCCACAGCTGAGATGGCCCGTATAGCATTGCTAGGGAGTGGCACCCTGCTGCCTCTGTAAATACCAATCTCAAAACACAGCATGGGCTAAAGCAAGTGAAACCTTCCCTGTGAGCTGTGGAGGTGGCACCCCCTTTCTGCTGAGAGTGGGGGTGAGCCCTGGAGAAGAAAAGCCATTCCCTCAAAGTCTGAAATTTCTCCCTGACATCCATGTCTGAGTGAGACTTCAGTGGTCTTGCCTGTCAAGCCCCTGGTCAGGCAACTGCCTGATCTTATTTTCAGAGAGCCTGTTGAGCTATCTTTTGCCTAGCCACCCTTCTGTCCCCAAGTCAAACCCCCTCCCCAAAACTCCTTTTCTTTCCAGCCTTCTGGATGTGGTGAAGGAGCGATGCCAGGAGGTGGGGAGGAGGGTCTGGTGCGTCTCTCCCAAGGTCCAAAGCTGCAGCAACATCTCTCTCCTCATTGTAAATCTGCCTCAGAAGATGTGTGACAGAACGAGCAGTCCTTGATCTAAAACCTGCCATCCTTTGAAGAGCCTGTGCTTGAGCGAAGCAGCCGGCAATTGCTGCCTGAAGAAAGCTGAAAAGCTGCTCTGCAAGCTCTGCAGTTTCATTTCTCTCCCCCTTGAAGCACCAGAACCATACACTAATCAAGCTATTTCTGCTACAAGCTGGGGAGGAAAGAAAGAGAGAGATTGTTAGTGTTATTGCTATTTTTAAATACTTCACAGGCTCTTGAATAGGATGATGATGGGGGCCGCATGAGGACCCAGACAGACACAGATTGATGTGTGGTAAACGCATCTGTTATTCTTCAATTGGGAGGCAGCTCTGTCGGTGGTGCAGCTCCAAAGGTGCGGCAAGGAGCCGCTGCGAGGGCTCAGCTCGCAGCCTCCGACTCGGCGCTCCCAGGGCTCTCTGCCTCCTCCTTGGCCATCCAGGTGACACCGTTAACTGTGGAGGGGCTCCGAGCTTGCAAAAAACCCCCGAGAATTGGCTTACAGTCATGCAGCGTGTGTAAGGTGGCTGCGTGCATGCTCTGGAGCCTTCACGCTCCTTCTGTGTGGGTCTGTCCCTAAAAGTCTAGGGAAAGCTCAAGCGACAGCCTTTTCCAGGTCCTACAGAACCAAATCACTCCCGCCCACCAGCCAAAGAAGAGCAGGACAAAAGAGAAGTCTGGAGCTTGGGTCTCAATGGGGAATATTCCCATGTGACAGGGAGAAAATAGGATGGGAACAGGGAGGTGAGAAGGTGCCTTGTACTGATGGAGAAGCTTAAAAAAACCTAAGTGCAAGTGACAAATTCAGATTGAATTTTCCCTAGCCCAAGTAGCAGGTGAGAAATGTGAAGGTACACAGCCATCACCTGAAGGCAGCCAGCCCTTCTGGTCTCCCTGAACTATTGAGCTGTTTGGGCAAGGGCTGCATATGCACCCATGGGATGGCACTTCATCATCCCACGCCTCAGGGAAAGTTTTGCAGAGGGAAAACATGCATTTACCTTTTAATCAATTTATGAGCCATCCTTTAATGTTGAACAGACAGTTGTATCCTGATGGTTGATTTCCACGAGATGGATTTAAATAAAAAAAAAAAAGTCACTCTCTTAAAATGTCAGCTTTAAGAAGAATTTCTTTGCCATTCTGTCAGTCATGTCTCTGTTAAACTCGCTAAGGCTTTTCCATAAAGGTAAGTAACTACGTCTTAAGTGAACTATCTGTTGAAAGCATGGGCCAAATTCTTCATGCCGTTACATCGAATTGATGCAGGTGTAATTTTTGGAAGTGCTGCTGTATGGACCCCAATCTCGTTGAGGAACTGCTGCTACGTGAGCAGACGTGAGCAGACCTCTCTGCGCCACCGTTCCTAACAGCTAAAATTAATCTCTCATCCAAAAGGATGCAAAGGGCCCTGCTTTCCACAACTGCTGTTC
This sequence comes from Jacana jacana, assembly GCA_013400555.1. Classification (NCBI taxonomy): domain Eukaryota; kingdom Metazoa; phylum Chordata; class Aves; order Charadriiformes; family Jacanidae; genus Jacana; species Jacana jacana. The sequence goes on from VZTM01020181.1 coordinate 85,751, forward strand.
TGACAGCAATGTCAAGTCCTCCTTTTTCCAAAAGCAGATCATGACACGTCCTTTGTCTGTTCCCTTTGGGAGGCGGAGGGAGGCTGGGGGTGGAAAACAGAGGGCAGTTGTCACCCAGCTCCTTGGCTATATGAGAAAGTGGCTTCTGTTTCCGAGCTTCTCTCTGCTCCACGTCTTTCATCGACATCGAATTAAACAAGACTTTCTTTTGTATGAGGGGAATGAATGGTCCACGTAAGGGTCAAATAGCACTGCCTGCACAGGCTGGAACCTGCCTCACACAGTATGGGCTTGTCCTGGAGACACACAATCACTGTCAGTTTTATGTGCCCCCGAGGCTAGCTCCCCTCCTGGCACTGGACACATGGGGGCAGAGCCTATGCATCCAGGCAGGGAAGGAGGCAAATGCAAGGGCAGTGTGCTCCTCTGCAACATCCAGTGCTGCATCTGGGCAGCATCTAGTGGCTGAGCAGGGCGTTTCTGTGCTTGGTCGTCCCCCTCGCTGGGTTAGCGCATGGGTGTGAACCTGAGCATGGTAGTTTGGTGGAGTTGCAGCATTAAAGTCCTGTAGGAAAGACCTGTGCTTAAAGGTCGGATGGGAAATTTCTCTTGGTGTGGATGAGTTGTGATTTTTGGTCTTCAAATGAGAGGCAGCCAGAAGTCCTTATGGATTCTCCGAGTCAGCCACATATATCCTCCAACACAAGTGTGTGAAGAGATCTCACAATTGTGACAGGAGCTTTTGATCAGCCTCTGCTAGAACAGAATCTGCCTCCTGCTATGGATTATGGACACACAGAAGGATGCATGCTGATCTTTGCTGGTATGCACTTAGGTGTTTGTTCATCCAGTCTTGTGCGTATGGGTCCATCTGACTAAGTCAACTACAGACACCAGCCTTGCAAGGCCAGATAACTGAGTTTGGTCAGAGCCTTCCCAGATGGCAGGTCTGAGTCTGTTGATGAGAGAGCAGAATTTCTCAAGGCAGAGAAGTACATGGTGTGCAGTTTGCCTTGCAACGTTTTTCTCAGTCTGCAACCTCTCCCTTAACATGAACAGCCTCCACCACTCCAATGTAGTCCTGCTTACATTTCTTCCTGATTGGAAGATAGCTTGGACACTACTCATTCAGGGCATTTAATATTCCTCACTTGCTTTCTGGAAATCTCCTGAGCATTGTTCAAGCCAAGGTGATTACAGCTGTGCTGAGAGCTGGATGCCAAGACATGCTGTTTCCATGTCAATCGGCAGTGAAGAAGTGTGTGTCCATGGGCAAAACCAGGGCTGCAGACGTAAGGTTCTGTAGAAGTACTAAGGACTCTTGGTGATTGCTGTATTGTGCTACACTAGCAAACAGAAAGGCCACTGTCCTGTGTTTTTTGTTAAAGGCATCTCAACCTCTAAGCTGTCACTTTTGAGTACTTCTAATGCATGGTCAGTTAAGCAATTCTTGAAACTCTCTTTCCAGCCTGGAACAGAGCATCATGAAGTGGTGCTAGGGCAATGTGATGTGACAATACATAAAGCCTTCAGACCCCTGGACTACCCTCTGCATGAGTTATATTCATGCTGCCTTTAAGAACAAGAGGCAGTCTCACTCAACCTGAAACATGTGGAAATACTCTCTGTGCAAAGAAATGGGATGAGCTCATGAGCACCGATATGGAATTCCCTTCCTCTCCATCCTCCTCCATCTGTTGACCTCATCTCAGTGCTGAAGAGGCCACTCTGCGTGGGTGACTCAAACAGCAATTCAGACTTTGGGCTTGTTTGGCTCTCAGCACCTCGCCCACACAAATCCTGCCAATAGTCATTATTGTGATGCCTTCAGAGCTACTTCCAGAGAGAAATATTGGGGGAAAAATGATGGGTGGATGTAACGTAATGTGCTGACAACACTTGCACCTCGTATCCCCTCCTTATGTTAGTCTTACCTGTGATGAAAGGCCTCCTTGTTATTTCTGCACTTCCCATCTCAGAATCAGCCAAGGATCAGACCAAGGACATGAAAGAAGCATGAATGTACAAAAGCTGCATGGCTGTGTGCCCTTGCCTGTGGATGTGTGTCTGTATGTGGATGTGTGTGCACACCAATACGGCACGCCACTGCTGCTCAACCAGTAAAGTTGACGTTAACTCCTCAAATAAGCCGTGAGTCATCCTTCACCTGTCTTTGCAGTTCGAATTTGGTCAGGCAGGACTAATCTTGTCAATAGGGCATCTATAAGCAACGTTGATCTATGGAGAGCTAATACTCTCCCTAAGAAAAAGAGTACACATTTACTTTTATATCCTTTAAGACTTGAATATACTGGGAAATTGAGTAGTGTGACAATAGAATAACAGTTATTGCTCTAGCTCTGTTATTTTAACTCCCTCATGTACATAATCTACTCTGGAATAAGAGTAATTACTCCAAAGTAAGAGAATGCTTTTATTCTAGAACAACATTTCCCCGAGGGTAAATTACACTGAGAGCAGAGAATGAACTAGTTTTTCCTGCCTTACCAAACTTCAGGATGCACAAACTGTTTTCTGATCTGCAGTAGAATGAAAATCAGATTCTTTAGAGATTTTTCAGAGAAAATAAATCAGAGAGGTCAGGAAGAGCTCCTTAGCAGCCTGCTGATCAGAGTATCTGCTATGGGTGGAGGATGCACAATTTGAAGTGCCTTGACTATCTGATTCATGGATGGACATTTACCTGGAAACCCGTCTTGGAGAAAATGCCCTGAAAACACTCCACTGTAGTAAGTGTATGTTCTGACTCTTATTGTCTCTCTTGCTTCTTTTGGTTTCTTTTTCTTTTTTTTTTTTTTAAGTTGAAATGTGCTTCTCCTTGAGAAAAGTTTTGTCTTTGATAAAATCAGTTGGTATTTTCCAGCGAAACACTGGTTTGTTAAAAAATTCACGACCTGCCTTAGTAGTATTAGCATAGATCTAATGGTATAATTATCTAAGTATAGTTATGCTGGTCAGTTCCCTGAGGTACCAAAGCTCTAAGCTCATTTTTTGTGTGTGTGTGAGCTCAAATGATAATGCAAGTCAAGTAATCCTCTCCCCCCAAACGTCAGCATCTCATCTCTTCCCTGAAACTACCCTTGCCAGCAGTGCTCATTAGCACCTCTGCGATTCTCTCTCCCTGGCCCCCTCCTGCTCTGCAGCCCCTTGCCCTGCCCTCCTCAGGCTCCCCACTGACATCAGCAGCTGGTGTCATGTGGGATCCTCTTGAGGTTTCAGCAGCACCTTGCCTTTCCAATATGCAAAATCCCCTTCTTTTGCAGGGCCTTTCCCCCCCCTGCCCCTGGCTCTCTGCAGCATCGCTAGCACCCAGGACGGCTTCTCAGGCTGGTGACCTTGAAGCAACGAGCTCTGTTTATCTCAGCACCAGCCTGCCTGCCCGCCAGCTTGCCTTTGCCTTCCTACTGCATCCTCCCCCTCCACAGGCACACTTTGAGCTTGTTGTAGCATCTGCTGCCCTCTCATTTGGAGTCTCTCAGTGAATGCTGCTGCCCTCAGCTAACTGTCAGTATTTATCATGACATCCCATTAGCACGATCCACACTAATGACTGTGAAAGATGCATCCATTTCCATTTTCTAAAGGGCTTCTGCTGGCTGAAATCCAGCCGCAGGGTGAGGTTGGGGAGGGTAGCAAGGGGACAAATCTTCGTGTTGACAGAGCAAAGCATACACATCATTACCGAGTGCTCCTCTCTCTCACAGCTCAGCAGCTCTCAGGGGCAAGTGAGGGATTCCTCTCTTGGCAGCTCGTGGCTCAGTCAAGTCATTGCAAGGTGTGAGCTGGCCAGGGGGGCAGATGGGGGAATCGCCTGCCTTTTGCCATCTGCATGGACAGGGCGGCTTTCCAGCTGACCTGACTCCAACTACCCAAAGCTACCACTTTTCTCTGAAGCATGTGTTAAGAGTTAAATCTGTAGTCGCAGGCCCAGTGTGGAAAAACCAAGAGACAGGATGCAAAAAGTTAGTAGGCAGCCCCTTGGGAAGGGGGTGTATGTGGTGAGAGAGGGGGCAGGATGGCAGGGGCAGGAGAGGGGTCCATGATGCAGCCTCTCCCTGTTCTACATAGTGCTCAGTCCACACCAGATGTGTGGGTCCCTACTTCTAGGGTCTACATTTATGTGGCCCCACTTTCATTCTTCCCCCCAAATGGCCCTCGGTAAAGAATTCACTTTTCCCAGCCATCCAGCATCCTTTCCCCACTCCTTTCCAAAACCTTCTTAATTAAAATTCTGTTTGTTTTGCTTTCATCTGACTGAATAGGACTTTACTGCCAGGGAACTGAGCGGCCTTACTAACACTTGACTGGAGAGAGGAAGTGGGTTCATGGGAAATGCTTGTTAGCTCCTGCTGTGCTGTCTTATTCTAGGCATTAGCTAGAGATAAGTCAGTTCTGTTAGAATGAGACCAAAAAATGGTGGTTTTGAGAAATCAGGTTTGTATTCTGAGCCACACCTTGACCTCTTGCAGCAATCCCTGGTGAATATTTTGGTTAAGGTGAAGGTAGAAGAGCCTACAGTAGTGCAATCAAATGTGGTGGCACTGTTCCCTTCTTAGGACCTGACACCATTTTCTCCTTGTCCCTTTACATCCTGGCTCCAAAAACTCCCACCCACTGCTGACACATATCATAGAATCATTCAAGTTGGAAGAAACTCTTGGGATCATCAAGTCCAACCATCAGCGCTACTCTACATAGTTAGATCACCCTGCGTTTTGCAGCACAGAGGCCACCATACAAGTTAAATGAAGTAGAGAGAGCTTCCATCTTTGTCCACAGGAAACTTTTCCACTACCCAGTGCAATTTTGGCCACAAAACTTTCCTGACACCAAGTTGGAAATATCCTCTTTTGCTCCTACTTATGTCAGCTCGTCTCCCCGCCTCCTTAGCAGCCTTGCCCTTTAGCTATTGATGAATAGCTGTGTTCCCTTTTGGTCATCTATTATCCTACAGATATAGATTTAACCTCTGTAATACTTGCTGTAAATTTGACCTTCTAGCCCTCTGACTGGTGTCATCATTTTTCTCTGATCTCCAAGTCCAGAAATTGCTAGATTGCTACAAGTGAACAGCTGATGTAAACTCTTGCCAGAGTTAGATTGTTCCTCGCTGTTTTTAGGCGCCCAAAGACACAAGGACCATTTTCACGTTTCTATATTAAAACCTTCTATTTAGTTGGTGCTTCCTCTCCCTAGGACCTATGCTGTTACCAGAAACATTTCACATATCTTCCATTTGCTGAGTATGTGCTAGCAATATTTTAGCCTTGACTTTTTAAAATGAATCCCATCTGGACATTTCTTGCTGAGTTTTCCAATCTCTCTCTCGCTCTGTTCCTCGTTTGCTTTGGTCTTCATTATTTCATCCCCAAGGATCCAAGAAATGGTTCTATACTCCTCCTTTGATGTCTATCCTTGTCTCCACTGCCTGTATGCTCTCCTTTTGCATTTTAATTCATTGAGAAGTTCCTTACTTATCCAAATGGGTCTTATGTTTAAAGTACCTAGTTTTCCTGCTCCATAAGATTGTTTGTTCCTAAGCTTTCAATAATTTTGCTTTAAGAATGTCAGCCCTCCTGGGTATCTTAACCCCTCATGGCAGCTTCTCGAGTGATTCTGCATAGAAAGTCTCTAAAAAAAGACAAGGTTTGCTCTGTGAAAATCCAGAGTATTAACTACTGCTTACCTTCCTAGTCATTCTCTAGATCTTAAACTCAATTATCCTATGGTTACGGTGGACCAAACTACTCCCTGTGGCCACATTCACCTCCATTTTTCCTTGTTTGTGAGAAGGAGGAAGAGGAGCATTGCTTTATTCTTGTAGCATTTTGAGTGTCCTAGGAAATTCTCGGGCTTCCTGTTGCCCTCTCAGTGCATGTCTGGATGGTTGACATCCCCTGTGAGGATCAGGGTGGGCAGTAAGACTTCTGTTAGCTGTTGTTAGAAAGTCTCATTCATTTTTAGAAATCCTCTTGTCTGGTGGTTTGTGTTGGAACCCCAATACAACATGCCCATTTCTCTCCTGACCTTGTTTCAGAGACTGAACATTTCATTGCACTCCTGTGCAGTCAAGGAGCTCCTTTACATAGGAATGAACTCCTTACTCTCATCTCTCCAGCCTGTCCTTCCTAAAGAATCTGTAACTCACCCATGACAACAGCTCCTGTTGTGGCTAACATCTCACCACATCTCTGCGATCCCACCAGTTCCTTCCTTGCTCACTGCAGTCCGAAAGATGAAGAGGAAACTGGATGCAGGTTCATCCTGTTCCTCCATGAGACTTCCCTTTGGGCAAGAAACCTCTTGAGCTCTGCATTGGTTCCTGGCCATATTTCCTTACCTTGTGACCATCTGCACTGTGGCACCTCCCCTGCTGCAGTCTGAAAAACTTTATCATCTGGTGTTACTGAGCAGAAGGAAGTGTTTTCTGAGGCATGATGGTGAAAAAAAAACTAAAACAAACACAGAAACATGGATATTGAGATGTTGAGATTCAGCATAAGGATAAAAAGAATCAGTGTGCCTTAACAATAAAACATTTTACAGCTAAAACCCGATTTTCACTGCTACCCTGTAAAATGGGTTCTATGCCTTATGTACTGTGACAGGGTGGTCTTGCTAAAAGTAAAATGATGTGTGATGTGAGTGAGAGATTAATGGTGCATTGGAGACTGTCTTGTCTTGCTTGTCTGGCTGAGCTTTGTGTGAAACTGATAAGCTCTGATTATCTGTGATAATATGACCTGATGGCCACAGGGAGCTGCATTACACAGCACTAGATCAGAATGAGCTCTGCAAGACTTGGTTAGACATTTCTGAGTAGGCTGAGAAACCATGATGGAGTAAAGGACTACTTCTGGGCTTTTCTCCCCCAAGAAAAAAACGTTTGAACATCTTTTGATCATCACTGGATGGACAAATTGGTAGAGAGGATGAATCAGGAGCTAAGAAACCACATAAGCAGTTGAATGGAGCTCAGGTGATTTTTGTCCTGCATTTTGTTTGTCCAGTGGGAGGTTGCACAGGATTCAGGAGGACCTTCTGTGAGAAACACTCCTTATCCGATAACAACAGCTCAGGCAGTGATTGATATAAAGCACATTTTATTTCAACATTCTTGCAAGAACGGGTGAACCAACAAGTAGGCACCCCTTCCGTTTAACAGCCAGTCTGGTATAGAGTGGTTTCTTTTGTCTAAGTGACAAGCATTCTTGCATGTCTCTTGATAAGCCTATTTGTTCTCAATCATTTCCTGGCCATGTCATTGCAGGCTGGCCAAGTCGTTCCTCTGCAATAACAATACCTAAATTTTCCTTACACTTCTCCCTTTGATGTATCGAATGGCTGACAGCCTAAAGCTTCCTGGACCTCAGTCCAAAGCTAAACCCCAAACACTTCCACCACAGTTTACAGATAAGAGAGAGAAGCTTGTAGGGGAAAATCTCAGACAAAAGCAGAAGGGCAAGCTGGCTGATAAACTGAATCAGGCTGGCAGCGAGGAAGGGCTTTGTTGCTACTACCTGCAACTGAAGATAAACTACTGGCAAAGTGGCAAGAGCTGTTTGGGCTGAGCAGGGAAGGGGGATGGGAAGATTATGGAACGGAGGCAAACCTTTGAAGTTGCTTTACTGTGCCTCTGTCCTGAACAAAATCCCAGGAAGCTCTGAACTGTATGTCAGAAGTGGAAAAAAAAACCCAAAACCAAACCCTCCCTTTTTAAATTCAATGTAGGTGGAATCATGCAGGCATGGAGGGGAAGGGGAGGCACACAGCCAAAGGGACAGATAGTGGGAAAAGCTCACAGCCTTAACAAGTTAGGAAACATGTTCACATGTTGGCAAAGGCAGACCAATGCAGGTCAATACATGATATCAAAAAGACATGCTTCTCCCCACAAACATTCCTCCAAACCTTGGGTGAAGAAAGGAAGCAGCTCATATGTTGGAGTTCACAGCTCACAGAATCACCACCTGTGCTGTCTGTTCATAGCACTCAGTACTTCCCAAGAGCTAACTTCTACTTTGACGCACCCATGGCCCCTTGCTTCATCTAGGTGGTCTGCTAGATCTACAAAGCGGACCCAGACACATTTCCACACTACACCTTGCCAGAGTGAATAGCTGATTGCCCTGGTGGAGGGATGCAAATGCACACCTGCTTTGCCACCTCTAAAAGGCTACACCGCTTTCTGGACTCTCTGGGGGCCACAGGTGGCCAGCCAGCATCTCATGGATCTATTTTTGCAGCCCCAGCCAGAGGACATGGCAGCCCAGGTAGGGGACATGATCCCTTACAGAACTGGCTGAAGCAATGTTCAACCTCGGTGAAATTAGTTCAAAAACCAAGTGGTGAAGGTGGGGATGACTGTCAACTTTCTTCTTTATCTTCCCTGCTAAACACACTCTGGCTGGTCTAGAAACCCACTACCTAAAGTGTTGGATGGGCACTGGGAAAATCAAAACCAAGTAGTTTCTGAAGTTGGAGCCAAAGGGAAAGTGCTGAATTCCTAGCTCTGAAAAACAAGACAATTTTTACGGGTAGAAGTTTATTATCAGAGCTCTATTTTTGAATTTTTGCTTATTACCACGTCCCTCTGACCAATTTGCTGGAAAATAAGCCAGAAAGAAGAGAAGTAAATTAGATGGAAGAATGTCAATGCACCTTTGATGCAATAAAAGAAGCCCTGAGCCCAGAGCCAATGTTGATAAGCTCTGATTTTAGGAGACCATTAATAGCACAAATGTATATGACCAAAATAGGACTGGGAGCAGTAGCCAAGAGAAGGACGTGAAGAACAATGTATTTTATGTCAGGAAGAAAATGTGCCCTTGGGAGCTACGGTACAGTACTGTAGAGAGGCTGCCTGGCAGTAAACGCAGTTCTGCAGAGCCTTGAGGTCTGTGCTTGCAGTGAGAGGCTGGTGTCCTCCAGCTTGCTTAAATAAACAGAGAGACAAGGATGCACATATAACAAAGTGCCACTCAGTTTCACAGCCCCAAGGTGAAAAAACCAAACAAGATGCCAGGGAAAAAATGTTTAATCGTGGGGAGGATGTAATCCATGCATATGAAGAGCAACCCTGTGTCTACACTGTGTGGGCCAAGGGAGGCAGGGCTGGTTGTCTGTGTTGGCAGAGGTTTTTTGCTTCCCCAAAAGCGTAACGGTTCTGCTGGTGAACTGGTAGGTTAACCTTGCTGGCAGTCAGCCTAATAAAAGAAAGCTAATTGCTCACCAGCTCCTGTGTAGCCAGCAGTGAAATAAGAGAGACAAGGAAGTGCTATCTCTGGGGTGGGAAAATAGCTTTGCTGCTTCCATAAGGAAATTAGAAGAACGGGAAAGTTATTTCATTTTCTTCTTGCGATAAAGCTGATTACTATTCCTCAGGAAAAAAAAAAAACCAGAAAAAAAAATGCCTCTGATTGTCTGAAGCCAGACCTAACACTGAACTCTGTCACACACTACACACAAACACATGCCTGATTGCTCAACATCAGCAATGATTTTTTGCTCACAGTAGTAAGTTTAGAACCCTCATGTTGGTAGCAGCTATGTAGCTGCTACCAGCCCTAGCTCATAAGCAGGAAACCAAGGGAGTTTTCATCAAAGGGAGTTAATTTGCCTGCAAGGGCCACCCACTGGCTCAGACATCGGGTTTAACAAGAGAATGTGGGACTTTCTAAACGTGTGCCCAGACCACTGGCTGTACCTCCTCCCCAGACCTGCCCCTCAAAGCCCTGGGTGGGATTTCTCTGCTCAGCTGAGGTAATGCACTGTGTACTAGCAGAGTGGGGCCTCAGAGAGTCGTTTTACTGACAGAGCACTGCTTCACCTGAAGAGTGCCAGAATTTCCCCTTCCCTACACTGATCTTCTCCTAAATGACCTGGGAAAGAAAGAGCCATGGAGGAAATGTTGACTACCGGGCTGGCAGCCTTGATGCAAATGTCCAAAGCAGCCAGGTCTGGATGACATTAATCCTTTCAATGAAAGATTGCTGCAATAGATCTGTGTAAGGGGCGGCAGGGCCTGATGTATGAAGACAGTTTAAAACAACTAAATATGTGTACCGTAGCTTGCCTGAACGATTCACACCTGCCAAGTGACACCCACACATTTCATTGTGCCTGTCAGTCTGCCCAAGCCAAGAAGGAAAAGAAAAAACCATGTTTTTGCCTTACTACTCCTGTTGCTTTCCTTCTGGCTGTTTGTGGGGCAGGTAACCTCCCTTCTCCCTCTGCCCTATTTACTAGAGGTGGCTCCCATGCTGAGGTTCTGCATCCTCAAGAAAGGAACCGTGTTAGGTTGGGGGTTTTGGAAAGTGCCTAGATGAAGGATAGTAGCCATTGTGCTAGGGCTTCTCAGGGGTACAGGAGATGGGAATGTTAGCTTCAAGAAGCAGTACACAAAGATCATAGCTTCTTATAGCTCTGACCTCTTTAGACCAAAACTCCAGGCCAGAGAAATAATTTTTTCCCAAGCCTTGTGACTCTTGCCTGACTACAAGTGCTGCAGCATTGATGCTCAGATGAATACAAGCCATGCCAGCAGCATGATCTTCCTCAACCTCCCCTGCCTCCTGGGGCAGAAAAGGCAATGCGGGCTTCAGTGAAAGGCAAGCTCTGCATCTGCCACCTCTTCCTTACTCTCCCACCCCATCATCTTCTCTCAGGAAAAATGGAGATGTTTTTCAAGGTAGGGCTAGAAGACGGACAAATAGAGAATACATCCACCTTCTCTCCCTCCCCTCCAAGTACAGAAAAATGCAACGAGAACAAAACATTTCCAGAGCTACCCCTTGTTTTAGGCTTAGGAAAGAAAAGAGGCTATTGCTAGTGTCACCTTGAGATGCAGGGTTTCAGAAATGGGAGAGAAGAGCTCATCCAGGAGCTGCAGGAGCAGATCTGGAAGACAGGTTTCTCTGCAGCTGAGGCTCTCCAAATCATCTGCATGAAAGGCAAGGCGTGCACATACGGGTTTTGGGGGTAACGTGAGGTACAAACATTAATTGAATGTAGCTTTGAGGGGAAAGCTGGGAACTTTTCATCTTCAACAGGGGCCACATCACTGGCTTTACACAATTTAAGAGAGGAAGAGGCGGGTTTTTTTAATCTACCTTGCCACATACATGTGGATTCAGAAAGAGGGTGAAGTCCCTCTGTGTGTGAAAGATAGTAAAAAATACACAATCATCTTCTTTGCTTGACCTAAGGTATGTGGGAAGAGATCTGACTCAGCATTTGGGGTTAGGCATTCCACCAGAGAAAGAATTAACTCAAGACAAAAGTTGGAGGACAGTGCAGTTGTAGGGAAATTTAACCTAAGCAATATAGGGGCTTCATAAACACTATTCCCCTGGTTCTCCGATTAAGAACAGGTTGTGCTCCATCTAAAACCAGGGCAGTTCAGACAGGACTGGATATAAGGCAAGAGGGGGTGGTTTGGCAGCCTGGCATAGCACTATATCATTTAAACAGAACTCTGCTTTCAATTCTTCCTGAGAGATTTCATGCATCTGATTTAGCATCCTAAATAAGATATCAAATATTAATACAAAACATTACCTCTACCTCAGGGACTTGCAAGCCATTCTGGTCGTATACTCAAGGCTTTCATTAAATAGGCCGGGGCTGCAGCTGTATTATTCTTATAGGAACAGATCTCTTTTTCTGTGTCAGGGCACTGCTGTTGTAGAGCTGTGAGAGAGGGGATATGAAAGAAAACAGTATGGAGCAAAAGAAATGACGGATGAGAAGGAGATACAGGGAACAGAAGCTGGAAAAAGCTGGGGAGCTAGGGAAAAAAGAATCAGAGAAAGGAATGAAGGTGTATGATGATGGAGAGGGGAAAAGAGGCAAAAGAATGGAAAATGATGTGGCAAAAGTGAAAGACAAAAGCCTTTTTCTGATTCATAAGGCCAAGATATAGTTGTGAGAGGACCAAGGGACTACTCTGAAAATGCTGGGAAACCACATATGATTAATAATTAGCTGCAAGATAGAGTTGAGCTTTTTTTCCCTTTGGCTTTTTCCATTCTTTCCCCTGTGCTCAGATTGCAAGGAGAAGTTAGCCAGTTCAACCTGCAGGAGCTAGCATGTTGAACTGGGCAGGGACAGAAACAGTACACACACGCTCATACCTCAAATAGATGAGGTGCAGTGTCCTCTGGATAGCGGGCACTAGTGCATGGTCTGTTAGTGGTGGAGATCTTTCATGAATCTAGGCAATTCTTACCCTCCTACAGCATGTGTGCTGTGCAGCCAGTCTGACTGGATGAATAAAACAGCCCAAACTGTTTTGGAAGTATTATCTTGGGCTGCAGTGCTGTTTTGTCCTGGGAATTAAAGATCTTTTGTGGTTCTGCGGCTGCCTCTAGCTGGTCTCACGCTGTACAAATCCTTTCCCTGCTACACTGCAGCACAACACAGTATTAGTGAGTAATACCAAAGGGCTTGGGTTAAAGACAATCTTCTGGATGAGAGAAATGAGTTCAACACTCTTCACAACACAATGCCACAGATTATATTGTTCTCATGTTTTGCTGATTTTTAGGGACTTCTACCCAAATCTCTAAAGGCAACAAAAAGGAAAACAGATGAAGCAGCAGAACAGTGTCAGTTGTGATTCTCCAAGCTCCCCATCTGCTTCCATGGCAGACAGGCAGTAGAGGGGAATAACACGTTCACAATCAGCAGGAACAGACCCTCTTTATTTCTTGGAGATCAGATTTTTACAGCATGGCTCATTTGACCAAGTGAACACAAATGTAATCCCTGGCTCTGCCGAGTTTCAGGCTAAAAGGAATCACAGTTTGATCAAGCAGTCTGACCTTTTGTGCACCAGAGGTCTTTTGCATTCTTACTCCATTGCCACTGTAATGGCAGGAGGAACTTGTGTTTGATGAAAGCATCTTCTTTTCAGATGAGTATTTCGTCTTGATTTAAGGACAGCAGGGGATGGGATGTCTGTGTTTTATGCCAGTGGTTGTTTCCTGGTTAACCACCCTCCCTGTTGAAATTCATGCTCTGCCTCCAGCACAAATTTGTCCAGCTTCAGTTTCCAGCCAGTGATTCCTACTCTGTTTTTTTCTGCTAGATTAGAGACCCCCTTAGGAGCTGGCATTTTCTCCCCATGAAGGTACTAGTACATTGCAATCAAGTCACTTCTTGGTCTTCTTTTGGTAAGCTGAACAAACTAAACACTGAGATTTCTACTGAAAGGCACTTTGTCCATCCCTCTAAACATTTTAGTGGCTATTTTCTTCTCTGTTTGATTTTTCAGTGTCCTTTCTGTGATGGAGACCAGAACTGAACATAATGTTGTAGACTTAGTCTCGCTAATACTGTTACACAAACATAGAATAACCTCTCTACACCAGAGAAGTAAGAAATGTTTTTTTTTCTTCTGCATTCAAGGCCCTCATTAGCCTCTTTTATTACACGATGGTATGAGATGACCATCACTTGACTGCCATAAGCCCCTACATCCTATTCAGAGTCAATATGAGTAGAGGCAGTTTTGATAGGAATGCCTTTGCACTCTTTCTTCTTAGCTTTGCATTGAATCATATCAAAATGCATTCTGTCTGTAAGCACCCACCTGCTACGGAATGAAATTCAGAGCCCATGACTGTCTTTTTTCTTATATTTACAGCTCTGCCAAACTTTATGTCTCTATAAACTTTATTGGCTGCAATTTTTTATTTACTTCCAGATCATTAGGCATCAAGCCCAGTTCTGATTGTGGAGCTTTGTGTGAGACACTGTCCCCGTTTAAAGAGTTGTTCTTCCTGACAACTCTTTTAAAGGTCTTACAGCTGTCTATTCTTTATCCATTTAAGAAGTGCTTTATGGATGTTGTAAAATCTTCAGAGGTCTATTTTTTAATCAGAATATTGTGTGCTACTAAGTGAACAGAAATCTGTGTGGTTGTCTGCATCAGCTCAACTTGCAAATCCAAGAAAATCACAACTGGTTTGACATGTTCTCTCTCAGTAAGAACGTGTTGATTGGCATTAACGGTATTCCTGCTCATTACTTTGTCAGCAGCCAATGTCTGGCTATCTAACCTACCACTACTTGAAACAAGCTGTTTGCACCTTTTGCTACATTAACACGGCATTAGTGTTCTCCCCATCTTCTGAGATTTTCCATCCATGCTAAAATTTGTTTTCTATATATTACTCTCTCTAATCAATAGGTGACAGTGAACTCTTAAGAACTCAAGTACAAGTCATTCAGGACTGGAAACATTAAAATACCTAATCTTAGCAGGTGTTGTTTAATATCTTCAGACACTAATGGACTGGAAAGTACTGTCTCCCCTTTATAAATTTTTTTTTCTAATATATATCAGAAGAAGTACTTAAGTCAGTCTCCTTTTTTCCAATATCATCTCCATTAGTCAGGAACCCATGCAATTGATAGAATTTATTTAGTTCCTAACACATTTAAACTTCTCCTTATTGCCCTTAGCTCTACCAGTCACTTGTTTTCAGCTCGTCTTTGGTTTCCTTTATCAATTTTCTGTATTCACAACTTCTCCTTTTTATTGACTGCCATCTATTTCTTGATACAGTACAACCCATTTATCATACATGTCTTTCCAGTTTCTGATTGCTGCTTTGACTTTGCAGATGAATAAGGATAATGAGCTCTCAGCCAAAGCATGCCTTTTGTTGATTGCAAAGCCATACTTTCTTTTTAACACACTCTTCTGTAAGACCTGCCAGTTTTCATTCATCTTTCATGCCTAATTTTTTCCCCATCAATTTTGCTTGTATTTTTCTTTTACTGTTGAGAAATTAGCTCTTTGCAACTGCCCTCTGTTTGCCCACATTTAATGTAATCATCGCACAGTCATTATCATCTGTAATTTTAGAAACCTTTAAACTGCATCAGCTCTAGCATATATCCTTACAATCAAAGCTCCTCAAAACACTGCTTTCATTTCTTTTCCTTCTGTGGTAGGTATGAAAAAGATACAGGTGCTTAAAGAATAACTCACCTTATTTTCTGGTATGATTCAGCAGTCTGGAACATTCCTGTACCAGCATACCTCAGGGGTTTTATTAGGTAACATATTAATCCATATGCATTCAGCATCCTTTGGTTCTGGATTATCAATAACTCTAAATCAAGTAAGGATGTCTTCAATGGAGACTTCCACCTTCACTTCTTTTATCTGCTCACTTATTTCTAAACTGATTAAACCCATTGATTTTGACATTCTAGTCATGCGGATTGTCCCACCAGGTTTCAGCAATGCCAATTATATAAAATGAGAATTTCTAATTTCTTTTGCTTGTTACAGAGTCTCTTTGTGCTGCAACATGAGCAGCCGAAACGTTTCTTCCCATGTATCCTGCCACATCAATGCCGTTTATCTGTGACGAGCCAAGTTCAATGGCAGTTTTTCACTCCTGCCCGCTGTGCGTTGACTCTCAGGGTGTGGAGTATGTGAGCTGGTATCAGGATTGTATCAACGTCCCTGCTTTGCAACTGTGGTAGAGGCTAGCTTTGGAGATGGCTTGCTCTTTTGCCTTCAAGACCCACAAAAGCTACTGCATTGGAGCTTGGCACCTATCATGTCTGTCTGCCTTCAGTAAGCTCATGATTTGATATTTAATGCCAAGACATACTAAATAAAGGAAGGCACAAATGTCCTTGCTTCTCATATTTACAGCTTCAGGGAGTTTTGTGGGGAGTTAATGGAAAAAGTACCTCTTGTATTTTGGTCCAAAGGTGATGAGATAGAGTCCAGGACACAGCTGAATCTGTGCAACTGCTCTGGAGGGCAGGGAGTCCCTTAGCTAGTAGCCATAAGGCAGGTCAGAATATTTCCCTTTATGCTTCAGCTAAATGTCTTTCTTGCCTGAGTTGCTCTCCCTCTAGTTAAATCCCAGAGGGTTCATTGCAGTCGGGCCAGTGATGCTGGCCTTGTTGCATGCTTAGTTGTTTAGCAATGGATTGGGAATCAGTGACATCTCTCCATCTTCCTAAGGTTTTTTCAGATGGTTGTGCAGGCAGGAGCTTCCAAGGTAGATGAAAAACCTGTTTGCCGAGCAGGGGACAGACAGTTAGATGGAAGAAAAAATCTTTGCAGCAGAAGCCATTGAATACCAAATAATAAATCTGGGATAGGAGATCTTGCAATACTGAATGTCATACACATATAGATAGAGTGATAATATAGATTAAATTTTCAGTATAATCCCTTGAGAAACTTCTTGGTTTTGTGAAGAGTCAATCCCACAGACGTTGAGGTCTCACTCATCAGTTTCAAATCCTTGGGGACAGCAGGAAAGAGAAGTTGACTTAACTGACAAGTGGTTTTCCCAACCCATGGCAGGCTTGTTGAGTTCTCCTGAAGCAGGATGCGGGGAGAGGGACAGTGTTGGGTCTTCCTGGAGCAAGACAGGCATCAGCCCAGACAGTGTCTTCACCTCCTCTGTATGGAAAAGACTCATTGGTTACACTGCTTGATGTTTCTCTTAGCAGAGGTGTTTCTCTTAGTAGAGACAAACCAAAGCAAGGAAAAACAAATCTCCCTAGCACAACACATATCTTTATCAGAAACTTGCTCCTGGTCCATGCTTATCGTTAGTTTAGACTCTGAGCCACATTCTCCGGTGCTTTTATCACTAAGTGCAACCCCAGACAGAGATCTTATTTGCTCACATGCCTCAGCTTGCTCTTGTACAGCATAAACAAGCAAACAGTAAACACCCAAGAGGGCAATGAGTGATTTATGTGGGAAATGCAGTGTGTAAAACAGCAATTAGTGTAAAACCTGATTCCAGTGTATGCTCACAACAGAGTCTCTATGTAAAAATGAGGGATATTGTTGTCCAGCTTGCTGCTTCCATTGTCATTGACCATGGATTGGGATAGCTACCTTGTTCCTTTGCCCTAGATTGCAACCACTTTCTCTGCCTGCCTTACCATTTATCTCCTGCCCTGTCACATTCAAGGCATTGTGAGCATCAAGTCACCAAGTACCAGCACTTGTATCACTGTGGGCTAAGGAAAAACTCAGGTGCCTGCTCCAGTGCAAATCATTCAGGACATGCTTGGCCACCTCGCAGCTGAGTCAAGCATTTAAAAGAGAATACATCAGAGGAAGGGGCACATCAGCTGTTTCCTCAGCCTTTCATACTGCTGTCTGCATGATTAAATGGAAGAGGAGCTCAGCTTCATTTGAACAGTATTAATCATGGCTGGATTGTCAGCAGGGCTACAGGCAAAAAGGTTTAACAGTAGTGTGGCTGAAGAGAAACATATTTGTCACAAAAGCTTGGGGCTACCTGACGGTGGCAGTGGGTTCCAGTGAAATCCTGGTCTGATGGGGATATGGTGTCAGGTAGCTGTTACCTCTCCTGGCCCTCAGAGTTGTGAGGTCCTGCTGTCCCAATGAGGACTACAGACAAAAAAATCATGGCATTGCATTTCAGTATGCCTCAGTGGTGCTCAAAGAGCAATCTTACAGGGAACAACCTCAGGATGTGGGCACTACAGTTTATACTCCCTAAGCTCTGAGCAAAGCATGATTTACATCCTAAGTCTCCCTGTGCAAATGTGCTCCATGCCTTTAGGACTCAAGTGTCAGGATTTACTCTACCAGACTCTAAGATAATATGACAAATTTGCATTTTCAGCTAGGTCTTACAAATTCCACCACTTCCCCCAGCATGTAGCTGTATTTTGCACCATCACTAGTGTCTCTCTTTATTTCAGCAGGACAGCTGAAGGAATAAGATATTCATCTTGAATAAAAGAAAAAGCAGACAACACTCAAGGAAACTAAGATGAGTCAACTGTCCTATGCTATGAGTCAGATGTTTTGCCTGCAGCAGAGAGGCCCAGGAGTGTGACCAGAAGTTTAGCCTGCAATGGGGCAAAGTTCTGCAGGGAATTTTGCTGGAAAAATCTGTAGCTAGATGGGTAATTATTTAGGAACATCAAAAATTCTCTAAGGTGACTGAATCTGGCCCCTGCTAAAAAAAGCCACTGTACCACAATGCTTCTTACAAACTGATCAAGTCCAAAGTAGTGATGTGGCTTGACCCCTCCCTTCCTTGGACCCCACATAATATAAGACCCAAAGACTATGGAAGACTTTGAAGCATCTAAGCAAAGAGAAGCAAAAACTGCCATAGTGGCAGAGAAAGTTCAGCTGCTAAGCACTGATGCATTCAAAGGAATTACCTCAGTGAGCCCTAAATGTTACAGGACCTAAACTAGCTGTCCTTAATGATCAGTTTATTGAAAACTTGTGCTTCGTTGCAGTGTTAGTTGGAAACAAACAGAAAGATGAAGGAAGAAGGGTACAGCACTTCTATACTTGTTGGCAGAAATATTTTTTGAAACTTATGTTTGTGACTGCAGAATTTTCCATCTGTGGTGGCTTGTGCTGACCAGGAGTGGTTACAGCTGACCTGCAGGATGGTGAGACGGCATGTGGAGTGGGTGCTGCTTGTCTTTAAGTCTGTCTAGCACAAAGTTTTAAATGATGCTGTATTAAATAAACCACTTGCAAAACTGATCCAGGGTGGGAATTTTCACAGTGTTTGTCTTAATGGAACAAGCCTCAAGAAATGCTAATTCTACTTTTCCCGTTCCATTTGCTGTTTTATACTCTCTTAACCAACCTATTCTTATTTGTCTCTTCTTTAAATAAAGGATCACATCATTCTCAATCTTTCTTTAACAGCAGCCTCTAAGCAGATAATCATTCATTTCACTGGTCTCTGAACTTCTTCCATTTCTACTGCAACTGCCTGATGGCTGGTGACTAGCACTGAACACAATATTCCAAGTGAAAGCACACTATTGATTTATTGAATGGCTTTATATTTTCAGTAATCTCTTTCACACACACTTTCTTGCTACTGATGCTGGAAGAGTAGATGGATAAAAAATGTCTCTCAAATGCACTAAAATGGAAAATCTCAAGTACAATCTCTTCCTTCCTTTTGGAAAAGTAACACAGTTGACACCCTCTGTGCTGCAGAAAGTGCACATCCATCTTGGCTGTTCAGAGAGGTGAACTTTTGACTTTCAGCATGACTTTCAAGAAAGTTGGTATTTATTGTGTTACTGCACATTTTCAAAGCACCCATCTCTTATTTATAGAGGTGGGATTCAGTTAGCTGGAAATCTGAGTATCTTTTATTGGCCTGATATATGTTAAAGGAGGGGATGCTAAAGGACTTTTCTTTGCCAGAGATCATTTCCGAAGGTGGATTTTGGCATTAAGCATCTGTAACTGTTTTAACAAAGGATTCTTTTTTTCATATAAAATATATGGATCATCCATAACATAATGTCTTAATAATATGATGGCATAAAAATATATACCAAAACTGAATTCCTGAATTCAAGCCCAGAGTATGTACAGAGGCACTCAGATTAGGTATTAGAAACCCTTTTTTCTTTAGAGCCTTTGTTTTGAAAATTCCATCTGTGTAAGAATCCCCCCTGTGAATATACCAGCCCTTGGAACAAAGCACAGTGGCAGACTAAAAGTATGTTATGCCCTAAAAAAAATCATTGTAAGGGAGGGAGAATCCCCCGCTCAGTATCCTGTGGGAAATAAAAATCAAGAACTTTCAGGGAGTCAAGTGTCATTCATTCCTTCTGGCCACCTCTTGGCCACCCCTTCTCCACCATCTCCTGGATCCCTAAAAGGCACAGTTGGGCTTTAAGAGCAGGGGGAGCAGGGTCTTTGTGTCCCTAAAGCGGCAATGCAGACACCCTCACAGGCAGCTTTGGACTGACTGCTGGCAGCCTCCCTGCTGACTCTGAGAATTTTCTGCTCCTGTAAGGACGCAAGGATGAAGCTTCTAGACATACAGGCACTTAGACTCTATCTGTCTTGGCATATGCCAGTGCAGATAAAAGAGTACATGGCTATGTGCTGAAGCTCTCCGCTAGAGCCAATTGACAAGAAGTAAATGAAAAATGTAATTGTTGTCATTATCAACGAATGTCACACTATCAACAAGGATCACCCTCACCGAGCAGGAACCACAGTCTCACAGAGTGCATCATGAAACAGGCAGTGAGATGACCGTGAATCCACCTTTCCATCTATTGTCCTCTCCAGTGTTCAATACTACAGCTTCTCAGTGTACAGCCATACTGCATGGTCCACTAATTGATTCAGGAGTTAGTCCTAATAAAAATAGGCAGCTGTTTTTACAATTAATTTACTTTTTTTGGCTATTGAAAGCCACTTGAAGGTATTGGTATTGGTGGAGAACCAATCCAGTCCTGGACAGTAACCCCAGCCTCCATTATAGCCATGACTACAGAAATGAGCTTTAAGAATTTGTAGAACTTTACCATCCACTTGTGATACCATGTATGTTAGACAGGTTTCCTATACACAAAGATCTTCCCCAGGTGCTTAAAACCAGCACTGAGCTACTGTAATGGACTTGCAAGTATGAAATATGGATCTTTAACATTGAGTTTATGCTTGGCATTAAGAGCAGTTGTGCCTCTGAATTTTATGCAGCACATATTTGATGTCAGCTTACCTATCAGCAAGAATCAGGTGATTAGCAGACACGGATCTAAGAAAGCAATGTCTAAGGAGGTTAGGACTCCATACAAATATCTGTGGGTTAAGCAGCATCTTACAGAGTTTGCTAGACATGATGCATTTTGAAGTGACATGGAGAGCAGCTGAGTTTGTTATTTGATCTTGCTCATGTTTATCACCAAGGAATCTGAATATTAACAGTGAATGTATGCAAATCCTGCAGCGAGGCAGCGGGGAAGTGGTGGTCAATCAGCAGGGTAGTTATCTGGAAGAGACAGTTCCTGTCTGAACAGCTCTTTTAGCATCATGTTCTCCTGCTATGATCAGATATATTGCTGTGGTGGGAAGCTGAGTGGATAAACAACTGCCTAAAATGGGTTATATGGTTCAGGATGATATGGTTTAGGTCATTAACCATTAGTTTGATGGGTCAAACGCAGTTTCCATCCTTGGAGGTTTTCAAGAGCAGACTGGACAAAGCCCTGAGCAACTCAGTGGGATCTCATAGCTGACCCTGTTTTGAGCAGGAGATTGGACCAGATGATCTCCTGAGGTCCCTTTCAACCTGAATTAATTTACTCTCTGATTCTTTTTTTTTTCTTTTTAAAAGAAGAGTAAGCTGCATTGTCTACAAGCATGCAAGTCAGTAAGAGCCATCTGACAGATCCTGTTGCCAGGGTCCCAAATCAGCACTCTGATGCCAGAACATCTTCAAAGTCTGGCATGCTGTTTTTTCACTGATTGCAATCTTGTTATTAGTTTCACTCCTTCCAATGTATACTTTGAAAGTACTTCATTCTGCCTTCAATGAAGCCAAAGGTCTAGAGAAAGAATATCAACACAGAGTCTGTGGCTGTGAAATGCACAGTCAGAGGTCAGACTAAAACTGACGAATAGTAAGTATAAAATCTCATTACTTTACCCAAACACATTTACCCTTCATTAGAACTAGCAAATATGGTGGTTGTTTTCCACACATGGTGTCTCTCCACAAATGCACAGCTTTTGTTTTCCCCCTGCCCCACCTCTAACTTTGCTTCATTTAGGCATGAACACTAAATCATAATTTCTCTTTCCTTCATGTGGACCTTTTTTTTTTTTTTTCAGTCATATCAAGCAATTTCATCCTATTTCAGTTCTATTAGAAAAATGTTTGTTTTAATACCCCTTCCTCAGCCTAAACAAACAAAAAATTGGAAAAGAATCAAGTGCTTTTTTTATTCTGAAGTAGTAATATCTCTAAGGGAACAAACATTTCTCATGAGCATCCGTTCCTTTGAAAACTCAGTTTTCGTTTTTGTCCAGACAAAAAAATATAAAAGCAAGCCTTTGATGAACATATTAGCAGCTCACTCTAACCACAATAAATGAAACCCTTTGGAAGAAAAAAAAAATAATAAAAAAATCCAAATAGCCTCTTAAAACAGAGAGCTACCTGGTATGGCTTTTTACGGGTTGATGAACTTGGCACAGCAAGCTCCTCTGCTGCTTCTGCAAGACCCTCTCCCACCTCCAGCTTAGGGCTACTGTGCAATAGAAATCCCTATACCATAGCAGGAATCTCTCTGTGAATGACTGCAATGCATATAGGGGCTATATATAGTCTGAAATCAGGTTCATTGTCTATAATAGCACCTTTCGCTCTCTTTGTCAAGTTTATTGTTGGAGAAAGATAGCAGCCTGACAACTGCTGAGACTGGAACCCCCCATCTTCCATAGGAGAGATGACTCCAAATATTAGACAGCAACTTTCCATCCCTTCTGATGAGACTGGGGACGACTGTGGTGAAAGCTTTGTGACCTGGACAGTTGCTCAAGAGCAGCAGGACAGGATCATCCACAAGATATACCCATTATTAGATGGTAGCCACTAATGGTTACATCTGAGTGGAAGAGATCTGAGGTAGTCATGTTATTTTGAAGTCAGAGGCTTCACACATTTTTGTGTATATGCAGGTTTCTGTATCTTTTCAGTTCTGTGAACTCCTTGTGCAACACTGAGAGGTTATGAAAACCCCTATGTTGTTCATGGCATAAAGCAAACAGAAGGATATTATAAGGGAGGACAAGTAGGTAGATTGCAGCACAGGTAGCATCCTCACCAACCAGGCACCGTATCACAGTACCAAGCAGGATGCTGGTAGAGACAGAGTCAAGTGACAGCCTCAGGCAAGGCAAGGTGATGAGTCAGGTCCAAGGTCCCTCCAGGGAACAAGGCAAGGCTTTCTACAAGGTGGATCCAGCATCTCTCCAGAAAAACAAATAAAGAAGGGCAAACCTGAGCTCAGGTACAAGGGCAACAGCCCAGGAGCTTTATTTCAGTTTGGGTTTGTGCTAATGGGCAGAGGGTGCATGGATGGAGAGCCCACATAAACCAGCCAGGGTAGTCACCATCTGTTAGTGACTTCAAGGTACGGCAGATAAAAGATAAATGGGAGCACCAGTAAACAGAGAATATGAACACAGAATCACAGGGAGGTGTCTCATACCATCTCATGAACACTTGCCATAGGGCTAAGTGTGAACTGATTATTCCATTTTTTTTGTTGTTGTTTTGTTTGTGGTTTGGTTTTTTTTTTTGGTAAAGGGCAGAAAACATTTTCTTTTTGTGTTGGGCTACAAGTGGTAATACATGGGCACAAGGGATACACATCACTCAGCAGAACAGCCACGGTTTCAACACAGAACAGCAAAGTATTTTAGGGAGAAACCAAGGGCAGGGGTAGATAAAGAGGTTAGCTTGTGTAAAAGAACAGACTTTGCAGGTCTACCTAGTAGATGAAAACAACCATGTCTGCCAATTGTCATGTGTCAAGGTCTAAGTGGATCACCGTCAGGAAGGCATTTCTTTCCGAAGTACACATGAAAGCATGAGATGTGTTATCAGCTATTTTACTACATCTTAGAACACATCTGTCTGATCATTTTCCAGGAGAGGATACTACGATAGATGGTGAGCAGAGCTGCTCTAGCATGAAAACTTCTGCTATTCCTCTGGCTCCTTTGGCTGGATATGCCAAGCTGCATGCTTCAGGGAGATGGGGCTGGTGGAGCCCTATCCCTGCAGAATGTTTTTCCTAAAACGTAAGGTGTGAAGATGAGGCAGCAATGGGGATTATAATAATCAGAAGGATCTTTATTTCTGTCTGGAAACATTATTAGGACTTGTTAAATTATGTGGGCCTGCCCCTAGAGAAATGTGCCATACCACTGTCTCCTAGCACTCCCTGCACACACTTTATGTGTTATTTGCACTTGAGGAGGAGACTTAGACAGCAGATGCTGCAGAAAAGAGAATCAGTGAATATTTATTGAGATTCTGCACAGCTGCTCATTCCCACTCCTCCGCCACTCTCTTTTGTTTCTTATTCATGAAGACTGGTGTGAATGGGGTTCTGCCTGGCATGTAACGTTTGGGACACAGCTGTGGCAGGGGTATTTTCTGCCTGAGGAAGGAGAAATCTCATAATTAAAAGCATTCTGATGTGCAGTTCAAGAGCAGCAAAGCACATCACATTAGCGAGGAAGCCACTTACACGGCCTGAACAGGAGAGGGGAGCAAGCTGCCGACACTTCCCACGGACTGAAGTTTATTTGCATGAACCATTCATGATATAATTACCAAGAGCAACAAAAAGCAAAGTCTGTTTGCTAATGATTCATGAGCTGGATAAAGGGTTGAATTAGTTGGATAATTTATTTGTAAAAATAATCTAGCCAGCTGTAATTAGAAGGCTGGATAGAGTGATCTAGAAAGAGAAGGGAAGCAATCCCAACAGCACACGACCTTGCAGGGGTTATTGTTGGTTTTGAACAGAAGCATTTTCCAAGAGCCTGTGAATTTGCCTGGGTGCAGGGTAGATCTGGTGGATGCCTAGGAACCAGGATGGGTTTTTTTTTTTTTGTTTTGTTTTTTTTTTTTTGTTTGTTTGTTTGTTTTGTTTTTTTTTTTTTAAACTGCGGGGATCCTGATCATTTCCTTTCTTGGCTTTGGCCTATTTGAGCAGTTGGTACTAGTCCCAGTGGATTTTGATCATAGATCAAAGCCTTGCTGAAATCACTTTCAAGTGAAGCAGAGAGTATTTGGAATTAGATCAACATCCAACTTGATTTTAAGAGAGTTAAAATTTTTCTGTTGAGAAAAAAAGGTGTTTTATTTTAAACATAGTAGAGCATTGACTTTCTGGAAGTCTGTAAATACAGGTCAGGTCTTTGCCTAAACTCCAGCTCTTTAACAGAGACAGAGGTGCCCCTTGTGTGAAGCACCCTCTTCTGGGAACAGTGCATCTAGCCTGTGATGAGTATCTACAGGCCTGTGTGTGATCGATCTCAGCACCGCTCATTTAGCTTGCCAAAGAGTTGAGCTCAAATGATTCCTTGTCTGCCAGCTGGCCTGACCCTGACACCAGCAGTGAAGGCTGACAATTCTGCATTGTCCTCAGCCTTGCTGCAGGGCTGTTTTCTGCTCAGCCCAGCGGGGAGCAGTGGAGACAAAGAACTTGGCTGAGCAACAGGAGGAGGGGGAAGGGGGCCACAAGCAGGTAGGAAGCTCTAGGTGGTGTCATTACTGTGGAGATGAGGAGTAACTCACCTATTGTTTTGTGCAGAGCATTGCCTCAGTCCCCTTGCTTAGCCATCAAGCCAACATTGGCTACAGACCTTCCTCTGAGTGATCACCTACAGCCACATATGCACACTAACCGCCATGGAAACGGTGGAGCAGCCCCTTTGGATGTTATCTGCCTCCCCCGAGCCACTGAGGAGTTCTTTTCTGAGCACAGTCTCCCTGTTTCAGCCTAGTAAGCTGTCTGACTGGAAGCAGGGCCCTCCTCTGTCAAAGTGAAAATCCTCTGGACGGAAGACAAGTGCTGGCTGACCCAACATCAGCAGTTGTGTCAAGCTCACCTCAGCTGGTCTGTACTTTAATCATCCCTTGCCTGTTTTTGTTGGCCTGCTGTGAAGCCCTTGGAACAACACTCAAAGGGGGCCTTTCCTTGAAGCTGCAGTGAAATTTTAAAGGGACTGTTGCAGTTCTCCATTGCATGATGAAGCAACGAGAGAAGATAGTATGCCAGCTGTGCTGCTGGTTTTCTAATAAAGGGCTCTCATAAACATTCTCTCTCTAAACTATGCCGAGTCCTCCTTTCCACCAGGACAGGCAACAAAACTCTCCGTCATACTCATGGGCTGCTGCAGCTCAAGCCAAGCCTTTCCTGACCTGCCCATTGCTGGAGGGAGTTCTGTTTTGCTGCTGGGGAGGGCCAAGACCCAGCTGGTGTCATCTGGGGGTTAAAAGGACCAGATGAAGAGAAGCCTATATTTGAACAGCTATGCAAATTGGTGATGATAATTTAAAGGATACTGGAGTTCGCTCTTCCAAGGTATATCTGAGAGCCACAGGGAATTTTTCATCTCTCCCAAGGGGAAAGTTAGCTACATTCAAAGAGAAGCAAGTCCCTTAGATACTGAAAAGCAACTGTTTGTTGCCATCTATGTAACAGACCCGTATAAAGGGACTTGAGAAAAGGGTGGGTGGGAAGGGTTTCCCCCAGATCAAAATAGGACTGGGAATCATCAATGTCACACTGTTGTAAAAATCATGTAAGACCATACTAAGAAGTATGGCTAGGCTCCTGTTAAGTCTCAGGAAGTAATCCTTCAGCACTAGCATCAGAATGAACTCAGCTCGACAACTGGCATCACACTTCAAAACGTTTGTGGATCAACTGGGCAGAGTCTAGGGGGAGGGTGCCAAGAAAGGTCGGCAGTCGAGAAAACAAGATCTGAGAGAAAAGACAGAAAGTGATGGGCCAGCTTAATCTACAGCAGATGACATTGGCTGAGGAGCAGGATGTGATGCACAGTCTTCAACACATAAAAGACCACTGCAAAAAGGGTAGGAATAATCCTTTTCTTGTGTCTGTGCTGGGGAAAGGGCACATAGTGAACCGCAGTGAGAGGAATTCAAGCTGGACATTCAAGTTATATGGGAATGCTAGAAATGCACTGAAGTCCATTGTCTGGGATGGGTGAGTTTCCATTAAGGTAAACTTAGATAAATATCTGCCAGGAATGCCTCAGATATAGGTAATCCTCCTTTGGGCAGGAGATAGATAAAATTAATGTCTGAGGTCCCTTTTAACCTTTATTTTTCTATTAGTCTACAATCAATATGATAACGCCTCACACTAGCCACACACAAAAGATAGGATTTTCGCACTGGAATACAGGGAGAAGGAATGGACATCTGTTCCAAAGGTTGCTGAGCCTTGAGAAGGGAATCAGAGAGTTTGCAAGTCAGAATACACAATCAGAAAGGATTCATTTTGTGCATTGGTGTTCCTCAGGGCTCAGTATTGGGGCCTTTCCTTTTTAATANCCACACACCATCAGGAGTCACGGCCTTTAAAACCTGCTCTATACTGGCATGGAAATCAAAAAGATTTCCCCACTGTCCTGGTAAAAAAAATAATAATTTAATTAAAAAACCTAAAAATCTCCCTCATGCCCAGTTGCAACACACCGGCTACTGAACATGATTTGTTTGTCACCCTCCAGCCTGGTGACAGTTGCCTTCCAGAAGTGCTGCAAGTACGGCGGGAAGGTGTGCAGAATACTTCAGGATGGAAGTTTCTCCCTACAGAGCCATATGGCCACAAGCAGATAACGCTGTGAGCAGCATTCATTAACAATTTCCAAATCTGCAGCAGCTGGAGCGTGGGATCATTTAAAACATGACTGATTTACTTCCTGCAGCCTTGAAAAGGAGGGATCAGTTGGAACCCAAACGCACAACACATTTCTCCGGACTTATCAAACGAAGCCACATGCCTCTCATTACCATCGCGCACACGCTCACAGAAGCTACCTCTTGGGGAGGGTACTGGAGAGGCACACAGGACAGATGCTCAGTGGAGCATTGGCGGGGAACCAGGTAGCCCAGTTGTGCTGGGGTGGCTCCAGCAACTGAGCAGAATGGCGCGTGCAGAAAGAATATCTATAATAATCCCCATGAAAACGAAGCGCCAGGCTACCATTTTATTTTAGCCACAGCAAGAACAACAATGAGAGCTGTCAAAGGCAAGGACCGTTCTTTCAGCAAAACTGTTCTGGGAAGGTTTGCCATGAGCTGCACTCACTTGAAAAGAGTGTTCAAGTTAACATGGTGTACCCTAATTTGTGGGACGGTGATCCATCTTTGCGCCCACCAGATGTTACCGCATTAATTATTGACAACAACATGGCATTTCTATAGCACTTCATAGTGTTAAAAGCAGTTTTATAAATAGGTAGATGAAAAATTAATCAATCAATTCTGTTAGACAATTAACGAGCATCCACAGTTTTAGTCTGAGATGATGCCAAGATGATGTTGGGTTTTTTTAAAGTGTGCAAGAAGGGAGAGACTGTGCTTGGCAGCAAAAGAGAGAAATGCTTCCAACTTTAAAAATGTGGAATAATTTCTGAATGTTAAGCAATGGGGTTAAATGTTTAGAGTCTCCAAAAATTTTGGGCACCGGGATGGAATTAATCTCCCCTGGCTTGATTGAATGCAGACATTTGCAGTTAGGCTCATCATCATGGACTCGCTTTATAGTCAGCAAAAAGAAGTGAACCATGCCCTTCAAGTGCCTGTTCTTTTTGGTTGAACATAAAAGAGATATTGTAGATGACAAGCTCTGACGTAGGCATCGCACAGCTGGGGGAGAAGAATTTTCCCCTGACAGCTCCTTCGAAAATCTGTTGGGAAAAAACGCTTCAAGCTGCAGCCCTGGAACTGCTGCAGTGTAGTTCTTTAAAGATGAGGTGAGACAGGACCTCAGGGGAAGCAATCACAGAAAATCATAGAAACACAAGGTTGCAAAGGACCTACAAAACCATCTAGTCCAACCATCCTCCTGTCACCAATGCTACCCACTAAGCTACTAGAGCATATCTTGTAGCACCTCATCCAGACCCTTCTTGAACACCGCCAGGGACGGTGACTCCACCACCTCCCTGGGCAGGCCATTCCAGTGCCTGACCACTCTTGGGGAGAAAAAGTTTTTCCTGGCATCTCATCTAAATCTCTCCTGGTGCAACTTGTGGCCATTCCTTTGAGTCCTATCATTAGTTATCTGGAAGAAGAGGCTGACCTCCTCCTCTTTACAACCTCCCTTCAGGAAGTAAAGCGGTCCAAAGCTTCTGGCCTTTTCAGCTGAACATGCCCATATTTATCTATTGGACACTCACAAATCTTGGGTTAGTTTCTGCCAAGAGAAGGCTGAAAAAGCAATTTTCAGATGACCAGATGAGCTCTGTCCTGGGGGGTGTTAAATCTGCACATTTCAACACACATGATATTACTCCCCTGGGAGCAAACCTCATTTCATTGCACCAGAGAGTAAACTTCAAATGTGGTTTGCATTGTAGCACATAAAGTTCATGTAATGATAGTATGATAACACTACTCCTGCCTTAATATACAGAAAAAATGGGTTTTCTTGCCAGAGAGGGAGAAGGAACAGAGGTTCTCTACTCTTCCAAATCTGGAGGACTGGGCATGTGATGTCATCAACTCTAATTCATAATTGCTTTTCTGATTTAGGCATTATTTTTATTTTTTCTCTCTCAAAATAAATAGAAAGAAAACAATTGCCTTAAATGCTCAAAACCTCCTACTATAGTTTCTGATTAACATTTATTCTTTTCCTTTTGGCAGCTGTACACAGTGAGCCAAATTTGTTCCTGATGAAATGTTGCTATCCCTGTATACATATTGAATCTGACATTTCCAGGCAGACAGAAACTGCCTGACCACTACATCTGCACAGGTTGATTTTAGTAGTAAGAAGCAGATCTTGCAAGCTCAGCGGAGCTCCTCACTCTTGGATTCCAAGCTGAGTTTCTTAGAGGTAGAAAACAGACAGACTATCTGAGGGCATGTGATTTCCTTGTAAAATTTTGAGTGTACTTGGGGCTACAATCATGTTTCTGAAGGGCTAATGATACTTTCCCATTCTGATTGTAGGAAAGCTGGAGAACTACAAAATAAGGAAGATTTCAATCTCTTTGTAACTCTCCAGAAGAGTCAGGTTGGGCTGCTGCTCACGTCACCTTAATCATTTTACTGTTCCCTACATTTTCTTTTAATAAAGACAGCTCTATCTGTGCATTCATTATTCAGTTCCTAGCAGCAGATCATCTCCACAAGACTGTCTTGGTTGCAATCATAAATGGCACCGAGCAAATCTGAAGCTGAAATACCTAGCATTTCTTTAACCTCAACCTAGCAGACTTCAATATTAATGATTTGGACGTTTTCTGTTGCTTTAACTGCTTTAAGACCCTCCTGCCATTGCTTCATTAGCGTGGTAAAAGCATGCATAATGATCCAAGAGATCATAAGCAAACAGACCAAACCGCAGATCTTAAAAGAGGTTGCTTTTGCGGATGAAATAGGACCTGGGCCCACCTCTTAGCTGTTGTTGACCCTTAATCAGATGTCAGTGCAGGACAGAAGATGCGTAATACCAAGGGATGTGGCTGTACACGCCGCACACAAGTGTGCCCTTGGCTTGGTGGAGACACCCATTCCCAGTTTGTCCGCTCCGGGCCCGCGACCCTGGCACTTTCGCTGGGATTATACCACACATTACCACTAGATGTCAATCTGTGTCCCAAATCCCACAGATGCCACCGGTGTCAAGCCAGGAGGGCCCTACAGGCTGTTCCTGCTGCAGCCATCTCAGCTCAGCAGTGTCAGGGCAGGTTTTAATTTTTCCTCCAAGGAAAATGATTGACATGTTTAAAGGGCTTTAGCTACAGCAGACGCAGGGATTTCTGAAAGGGTACTTTACCCAGAGAGGTAGGCTTAGGTGTTACTAACAGCTACTATCTGTGATTTTGTTCAAAAATTAAATCTACCTGCTCACACCATTAATGAAAAAAGCAATTAATATAAGTCTACAGAGAAAAAGTTAACTTATCAGCAACGGAGGCTATGCTATTCCATTGGTCCCTCTTGGCCAGCTTGAGCTGCTTTGAAACCAAAATCAGCGAAGAGGAAAATCTGAAGAACCTTTAGTTTAGGATGCCGAGCATGCCGAGCACAAAAGCTACGATCAGCATTGGGATCAAGGACTGTTCTGCGTGCAACAAAACCTGCAAGAGCAGCTGATTCATTTGAATGGCTTAGTTTAGAAGTGGTGGAGTTGCCCCATTCAGATGAGCTGGACACTGAAGCCCCTAATGAAGTGTGTATATTAGAAGTCCTGTGTTTCTTTCCTCAGGGAAGGTCTGTGGCACTCTTACTCTGGCCACATTTGAATTTGCCACCTTCCACATGTCTAATTGCTCAGATATGTGCTTCTTTTCATTAACGTTATGGTTAAAAGACAGCTCTGTTACCACTCAGCTAGGGTTGCTTCTCAGCAGGAGGTGAAGAAATTCCCATTTAACAAAATGCCTCCTTCTATGAAAGCTGTTATGTAAAGGGTGAGATCTTCCATTTACCATGTATAGGAAAATGCATAGTCTTTTAGGTGTAGGCTTTGGAAAGGACACTGCTTGGGCTCTTAGCCTCACCAGCATCCTTCCTGTTTCTACCAAAAATAAACACGTTAGGTTTTTCTTCTCCAACACTTTTAATCTCTCTGGACTTTGTCACAAGTTGTGTCACAGGATGTCCCACATCACCACAATATACCACATCACCACAGCATGATTTCAGCCTTCTCTTTCACGGGGAAGTGACTGGACCCCTCCTGCCTGCAGTTCATCATCATTATCTCCCAGCAGATCAAGTGTAACCAGGTACACAGGGTGTAGAGCGAGCATAGGCATATACTCCCTCCACAGCCTAATCATGAGGATTCAATGAACTTTTCTTGACCTTCTTGCTTAATAATGGTGCCTTACATCTCTGAAAGGTGTAAGGCACCCAAGCTCCCTCCCTGCATACAGCCACAATTCTTCCCCTGTCCATTTTCCTCATACCCTGAGTGCACAAACAACATTTAGTCACAGCTCATGTCTCTTATTGGATTTGTGCTCCTCAGTACCTCCTGTGGTCCTCTTTTGTGACCAGCAAGCCAGTAAGAGGTCCTGAGGCATAGCTTTGTAAGGACAGAGGGTCTAGCCCACATGACATGGTGGTGGTTTGCCTCCTGCATAGGGAACTGAGTCTCTGGCTGAAAAGCTGTGTGGAAAAGAAAGACTGTCTCAGCCTGAAGTCCTTCAGTCAGACCTGTGACATTATCTGAAGGCCTGCAGCATGTCTGAGAGGAGAGTCTACTTAACCAAACAGACTGCAGAATAAGTGCAGTTAAAAAAGCTGCTGCTGCTGGCTACTTGTCCCCAGAGCTATCTCATCAGCCAGAGAATTTCATCTTGACACACAAGGAAGGTGTCCTCAGCAAGTGTGATCTATCAAAACCAGGGAAGAAAGGGGCCTTGTGCCAACAAAACCAGGCCAAAACTGTGCAACCAGACCGCCAGCACGTTTAAAAATATCTCCGGGTCCCTGTACATCCCACTTCTCCTAGCTCCCTTTCCAGACTGCTTCTCAATGCAAGGAAGGACTCTGTAAGTATCCGGGGTTTGGGATGTGGTCGAGACGTTTCTGTGGTAAGAGGGTGGAGTTCCCTTGTTTTCTTCTTTTTCCCCAAAGTACTCTGGCTCTCAGTTGATGCCTGTTCAAAGAATCTGCCTCTATTCCTCTCCACTCCCTGCCTCTCCTTCCATCACTAGAAAGGTAAATTAAGGAGTTCGGGGATGACTAGAACCTGCAGGAAACCTGTGCTTTCCACCAGCCCTGTCATTACAGTGAGGTGCGTCCGGCACACAGCCCAGGGGGTCAGCCAAGACAAGCACTTCCCTCCGAGGGCTCTCCTGCAAACTACACCAACACTAGGACACCCTTTCATGGGATTTCCTTACTATTGCAACTCACACGGTGCTTAGAGGAAGGTTGGTTTGGGATTTTGTTCCAATGTGTCTACCTGCTTGACTTGCCCTCAGAGTCACCTCCTGCTTTCCCAGTGCTGGGATGGGGACATGGAAAACACCAGGGTGCACCAGGATAGCAATGAAAAAAAGCAGCTTTTGGCAGCTTGACAGTATAACTTCTCTGTTGTCATTTCTCTCACTGAATTTTGTATCTGAGGCTATATCCTGTCTGAAATATAATGGAAAAGTTATTTCCATTTGATGATATGCAGCTCTATATTTGAATGATTCTCCTCCCTATCATGCTCACTTTCCTTAAGTGAAAGATATAGGTGTAAAACTTAATAGCAACTTAAAGCAATAATGGCAATCTTTTTGCAGTCAAACATTGACACATGACTATGCCCTTGATTTTCTCAAGCACAGCAGTTTCACTCATCACAACTGGCCCATATGCATGAAAGCACAACTGGCCAAATGTCCCCCTCAAAGTTCACAGTCAATCTATGGACAAGAGGAAGAAACTGCTGAAAGCTTGCCAGATAGGATAAGATAATAAAGACCCTGATGAAATTGCAATCTGCTCTGGGATACTCCACAAATGGAAAAAGAAGCAACATTTGCTGAATAAACAGTTCATTGCAAAATTATTCACTGAGCTCTATGTGCCAAATAAAAGGAGGGAGAAGGATCCAGAATATGTTACGGTAATAGAAGATATGATGGCATTGGCACAGGAGGAATGTACTTCCTAGGAGCGATGACAAAGAGGATCTGTCTACTTATTGGCATTTTTCAGAAGCAGAACAAGAGGTAATACTCTAGAAGAAAAATAGAAGCAGTTTTTATTCGCAACCCATAGATCCTGGAGCCCCAGAGAGGAGCTGTCACTTCTTATTTTTATATCCTACTCCCAGTGTGTGAGTGTTTTACCAAGATGTTTTCTTTTCTTTCATTCCATATTTTCAGCAATTGCTATTGTTCTGCAGCCTACAAAGAGGCTCTGGGAACCCAAGGACAGCATGAAAAGCTGAAGTACGGGAAGCATTGTATCAGGAAAGGGCAGAGCAAGAGGACTGATAAGGGTGACAGAAACTCCAAGGTCTTCTGGCAATGTGGCACCTAACTAGCCCTGATGCAAAAGCTGTGCTCAGATGCAGGGGCACTTCAAAGCTTAGGCACCGAGTTCAAAATTTCATAACCCTCAGGTACTTGAGTGACTGTGGTTTCACATGCCTATAATAAGCAGTAGGCAGTGTTAGACTACAATGAACAGAAAAAGTCTTGTTTCGATATTTTTCAATCTTTTGGGAGATTGCTGGGCACAAACTAAGTGTTGGGGGCCTCTAACTGCTGTCCAATTCTATGCTGGCCATAAAGAATGACCTAAACCAGAAGCCATATGTGAAACTGTGCCACTTACTGCAAGGGTTACCCTGAAAAGAGATGATCCAGCTCTAACTCATCTGTGGGTAGCCCAGATACTTTAAAAGGGGAGACAACTGTGAGTTGGCACAAGCTGGGGCATCTCAGAACAGCATTTGTAAAGTTTCCACATGACTGATGTGTGATAATGTCTGTTCAAGATGGTGTGATTTAAAAATATCAGATAGCAAAAAAGGATGATTGGAGCAATCTATTTTAATTATGCTTCATATTTGTAGTTATTTCCAAAACCCCACAAAAATTACCAGAAAACAAAACAAAACTAAACTAAAAAGGTTGTTTCCTGTTAGCTGGTAATTAAAGCATCCTGATTTGAAACTAAATATAGCCTTTTCACTAAATTTGGTAACTTTTTGCTAGCCTGAGCTCTCTGCACATGTAAATAGAACAATCTAATCGCTCACATTTATTCAGATTCATAATTTGCATTAAGTTATGTTAGGAAATAGTGAATGGCATTGCTTATTTACATGATAATTATTTTTTTTACTTTGATTTGTGTCAAGCTATTTTTGGAGAACTGGAATTCAATTAAGATGCAGAAAGCCAGCATTTTAATTCTGCTTTTTATTAGATAATGAAGCTACACAGTAGCTGTGCAGGATATACAAGACAAGTTGATCAAAACTGATTAAGCTAAGAAAGGACTTATTATCTGTAGGTAGTGAATAGAATTGTTTCTTTTTGGTCAATATGTCTTACAAAATTTTAGAGCTAATAGATCTCGGCCTTTCAAGTCTCCTTTATATTGAGACCAAAAAAGAAAATCTAGTCTTCTTTGGTTTTCCAACTTGCTCCAAACTTCTTAGTGCTGAATAGAATATTAGTTATTGAAAGAAAAAAAAAATAATTAAGAGTACTTCCTAGAACTCCCAGAAAAGGCTGCAAATTGGAGGGAAAAGAGCTTTTTGACTTCAGCAGACTGCTCCTAGACTGCACTGGTGACTTGCCTCACTTCACTATTGGAAGATTAGGCCTTTAATACACTGGGTCAAAAATTTCACATTCTTTTTTCAAGCAGCTTCACTTTCTAAAAGGAAGATCCATTTAAAGTAAAGGCTTAAAACATAACTGAAAAAATACAAGCAGGCAGCTGTGATTCCTCCCTAGCAGTCCTCCCATTGCTCCTACTCTATTACACATCTAAATAAAAGTTTCTGCAAGAGACTTCTCTGAGAACAGGGTCCACCATTCAACTCCCAAATGCAGGTTTTTGCCACGAGTTCCTCAGAGAACTAGCAGCCATTTCCTTGCGACCCCTCAGCTTCTTAGAGTGTTATTGATCTACCTTCTTCCCCTCGTCCTCCCTGCTGGTAAGCTTTTCTGTTTCCTGTTCAGTTGAGTTCAGGACTTCCTCCACCTGGCTGGGCTGCCACAACAGAGCGAAAAAAGGAGGCCAAGTGTAAAATCTCCTTGGCCATTGAAGCTGAAGCTGTCTCCCAGTGGCTTTCTTATAGGTAAGGGGCTGCAGCGCTATCTTGGGGAGAGTCAGAAGAAGGAAGTGGCTGCAGGCCAATCACTCCCGCGTCTCCTAAGCAACCACTAAAATAGAGGAACTTGTCTTTTCATAATGGCATCATGATAAAGTGATTTGGCAAAATAAGAATATAATTTCCTGTTGACTATGAAAGCTCCACAAATGATCTTTAGTCGCTGAGCACAGTGGATCTGTGTTCTGCAATAAACAACAAGTATGAAATAACCCCCTTTATTATTGAAGGATCCCAGATTTCTCAGCCAGCCTATGTGTACCAAATTAGGAGCTGCTATAGAGACAGGCCTTCGTTTTACAGCCCACCATTCAAAATGTTCCAAGATTTTAGAGTTTGTATCTTTAAAATTTCTCTATTCACTAATGAAGGCTGTAGCTTTTTTGGTACTGGTTTATACTGAGAGTCTTACAAGAAATCTCCTGACTCCAGGAGCTGCGACTTTAAGACAGTTGCTATGTATGACAATCTAGAAAACCCAACGCATATGAAACTGTCATAGTTCCTGTAACAAGGGCCATCCCCAATTGACTCCTCCAGTTTTATTCATGACATTTGAGGTATTCACATTGTCCTGTGCATTATGTTGAAGTGGCACAGTGCAGGGCCCTGCTTTCTGTATCCTATAGACCCTGTCTGTAAAGGGTCAGTCTGAAATGCAGACTTTCCTTCCTGCATTGTTTTTTTCCTTTTTACCCGATTTGCCTGCTGGAACGCTTGAACTGCTCCCTATATTCTCTACTCATCTACACACTTATCTGCCCAAGACTGCTGCCCTATAATGCCTGTGAATCGGTGCTATGCTCCCATGGTGTCAAAATATTATCTACTTATTTCTCCCCCAGCTGCATTTTTCCTGCCAGCATGCATTCTCCTGAGCTGTTCTCAAAAGTCGGTTCCATTTTCAAGTTGCAAATTGCAAATACTTAGTATTGTTACAAAAAAGATGCTACATAACTATAAATCAAACCATTGGATTGATCCCAGCATCTCATAAATTTGCAGAGAAGAGTGCATATGTGGTGATCAGTCAAGTGAAAGTACAACACTGGTATGGGGAGCACACGTGATCCCCATATTCAACACAGGAGATTTACATCCCTGTTCTCAGGCAGGACCAGCAGATGCCTGTCTGGTTTGGGCAGATACCTTCTTAAGTGATCTTTCTCTTGCCCTAAATTTTGCGCTAATTCTGGTACTTAGCACCTTTCCTCCCCCCCTGCTGGAAATGTTGACATCTATTTTTTCACAAGCTCTGACTTCTCTAATGCTTATGGGCCTAAAGGAAAACCCAAACCAGATCAAGCTGAAGGATGTTCCTGGAATCTCCCTCAGGGATACACATGTCCTTTTCTGGCTAGATACTGTTTGGATCAGGAGGCAAAAAGAAGCAACAAAGTTGGAAATTAAGGTAATGGAACAAAATCTGTTTTGNTCTGACTTCTCTAATGCTTATGGGCCTAAAGGAAAACCCAAACCAGATCAAGCTGAAGGATGTTCCTGGAATCTCCCTCAGGGATACACATGTCCCTTTCTGGCTAGATACTGTTTGGATCAGGAGGCAAAAAGAAGCAACAAAGTTGGAAATTAAGGTAATGGAACAAAATCTGTTTTGGATGCAACCCTGCAATTTCCAGGCTGCTGTGGATCAGGCAGACCCCTCTGTTTTAAAGAAATCTCTGTTCATTCTCTCTTCTCCTTGTCTGGCTTTCCCCTTCTCCTCCTTTGTTTTTTCCCTTTGGCTCCATTTGTTTAAAACGAGCAAAAGTAATGTTAACTTGGTTCTTGCTCTGCACACCAGTAGGGCTGGGGCTGCTTTTTTTCTCCCCTTACAGTGCTGAGGTTGTGGAAAAAGGTAGCCAAACACCACAAGAGCACAGAAAAGAAGGGCATTTGACCACACCTGTAACCCTATACAGGGTTACATGACAGGGTACATGAACAGCTTTTGCTACAATCAGGACAGATAGCAAAGGCTTTCCAGGAACAACCTGCTGCTAAAACGTGCTCTGGCAGGAATACAGGATTAGAGGTGAGGGAGAACAGAGAACAGATCTTACATTGCTCCTTGCCACCTCGGCAATTCCCCCCATGTCTCCTCAAAGACAGTCCCTGGGACAGGGCCACACCACAGAGTTCTTAGCAAGGGGGAAAAAAGTCCGTGCTGGAGGCTGAAGCAAGAGGGACAATTGCTTCCCATTTCCCAGTACAGTATGTTACAAAGGGCCATTGCAAAGCTTGGCCGTCTGACAGTTTCATTTGCAAGAGCATTGGCCTCTTTCCAAGCAATTCTTTCAGGTCTCATTGTTTGGTAGGAAACAAACAAGAGGAACAGCACTGGGTGGGCACACCAGAAGAGGGTCTAAATATAGCAGGGCAGTGTTAGGGAGCCAGGCTCCTTAAGCAAAGCTTACTCTAAAGATAACAAAACTTCCCTGCTAGTCTGCAGAAAAGATACCAGCCCTGCTATAGCCACCCCAGTTACAGGAGAGTGCTCCCCAGATGTCCTGATCCTGTTGGCCAGCTACAACGATGCTACACTAGCCATAAAAGTTGAAAGCAGCCTGTTAAACTGTGTGAGTAATTGCAAAGCACAGAGAGAATATTATTGGTTTCAGCCTGAAGTCTTCTGGGTACTTTCTGATATAATTCACACCCAATATAACTTCAGCATAAATCCGGAAATAATCTGAACTGCAGATTTAGACAATGAAGTGTCAGAGTGAAGGCAAGTCAGACCCTTTTGGCCTGTGATGGAAAGAAGATAACTGTGCCACCTTCATCTGGAGGCATTGAGACTCAGTAGGATTCAAACTAAATACTGGTGCTAACAGCAGTGCAGGGCAGGTGACATTTCTGAAACCAGAGGGAAAGAGAAAGCAAGTGTGTCAAAGAAGCTTAAAAACATCCTCCACAACCTGGTACATCCGCCCAGAAAACACCTCCTGCTAGAACAGTCAGGGCATAGGTAAGGAAATTTTAAAGGAGAAATCTGGCTTTCCCTGAGGGAGTATACAGAGAGCTTTAATAAGCTGATGGTTGGACTCGACGATCCCAAGGGTCTCTTCCAACCAAAATGATTCTATGATTCTAATATTGTACATCCAAAGAGAGGAGGCACTCAAATCTCAGGCAGAAGGCATCTCCCCACATAGCTGATTTCCCTGCTCAGTACCTTCAGCATTTGAGACCACAGTAGAAAGGCAAGTGTTTTTTCCACTTAACCCGGGCACACACCTGACCATGAAGAGGAATGTGGTGCAAGGCGGGAAGAGAACAGCTAAAAAGGAGAGAGGATGTGGTCAGCCTTGCAGAAAAGACAATAGGGGATCATTTGTGCAGACCCACCAGTGCTTTCCCTACAGAGATCTAGCTCAGCAAATATAAATGAGAAACTGTTAACAAATGTGTCAGAGCCTGCCACTTGCAAAACCACCTGGCCTTGCCTGCCACAGCTGCTAGCACTCTACCCATCACAGCTGACAGCCTCTTGTAGAGGTGTTTGCAAGGGCCACATGTGGCTTTTGCAAACTTGTATTTCCTCTCTTCCCACCACCAAACCATACTTTGCCTTTCTAGAGACAGAGACTAGGGGTGAAATAGCAGCCTGTCCTTACTGGAGACCATCACCGCAGCTGGCAGTTCTTCACAGGAGCTGCTCCTTTTGGGGCTAGACGGTCCGATGCAATAAAAGGAGTCTGAGTTGAAAGCTTGTTCTAAAACAAGACATAACTCTTTCACAGAAAAGATGATTCTCAGGAGTGATCAAGAGAAGACCCTAGAATAAAGGAAGTCAGGTTTTAAGTGACTTCTAAAACTAGCACATAACAGGCTAGCTTTAATACCTAAAATAGCGAGCATCCCCTGCATAATTTGTTGGGGGCATTTTTCCAACAAATAAGATTATTGAAAAACAGCCTTTACCTTCTACAGAAAGTGATCAAGATATATTGTTGATTGAGTGAACACCTAAACTAATTTCTTTTCCTCCCTCCCATCTTACTCCTTATAACAGAGATTCTTTCTCAGGCTTTAGCTTTGTATCGCCATTAAAATGATGCAAGTGCAATGGACCGCTGTTTTTACACAGTCAGGTTAACTCACAATTTCCTTCTCCCATAGCAACATGATTAGCAGAATGGATAAAAAGATAAGGATATCTGAAGGTGGAAATACAGGCAGTGAAGTGGGTGTTGGTGTCTTCTGAGTGGTGGTAAGCCAGGCTAATCAGAAATTATACATGTGGGGTCTCTTATAGTATGGTAGTAATGCTGTTGGTTGGCAGAAATGAAAGCAGGAGAGACTACATAGTTTCAGAGTTATAGGCCTCAGGCTCAATAGATTTCTCATTTCTGCTAGAACAGTGCATACAGGATAAAGGGTAGGGGAAACTGAAAAAAAAACCAACGGTGGGGTGCAAAGCTGAGGAACAGATACTGAAAGTTTTCTGCTCTCCTTTAGGTTGTGGTAGTATAGCTGCTGGATGTGGGGACTAAGCAGTGGGTGTCTGAAGTCACAGAGAGATCTCCTCAGGATTTTCTACTCCAATTAGGTTTACCCACCTCCTAGAGATCCTGGCAGTGCTTGAGAAGCCTGGTTATAACTTGTGCTCACAGGCTGGTAAGACATGAGAAGCAATGGGCATAGAGTTAAGGCATTTCCCAAGTTCCTAAGTGCTGTTGATTTGGCTTTTTGCTCTGCTGTAGAGATATAATGTAGTCTGAAGCTTGCCTAAATTAATTTCTGTAGGTGTCTTTGATTACCTGATTGGGCGAAAAAAAGGAGGCAAACATATTTCCTGGTTTGGTGTGAATCGTTGTTGTTATTTATTTACAGTGAAGCAATGTGTTGAGGATATCACCTCTCTCTCTGTGACATGCTATCTTGCTTGTACTCAGCACAGGGCTGCCAGCTGCTTTTTCCATGTTATCCAAAAAGCTGCTAGCAGGCTGCTCTTGAAAAGGCCTATGTGAGTTTGGAATGGGTTCCATGGTGTGAGGTTTGTGGCCTTCCTGCCTCAACCAAATGGGGCATCTCATTGGTAAGATGCTCGGAGAAGATTCAGAACATGCCTCTGAGATGAGGGAAGCTATTGCTAGCTGTGTGGCTTGCCCGGTAGAATTTTTCTCTAAGTACTTGTTTTATAATACTATCATATATTATTGCACTATCAATAGAGTTTCATACTGGGAGACATAAAGCCATTCTATAATGGTCTTTATGTTGTTTAAATAAAGAACAAATGGAGTCTTCAGTCAAGAATTAGTTTCTCTAAGCTAGGTGCTGTACAAACACGGGATTAAGCAGCCATCACTGCCCAAATAAGTTTGTGCTCTGGGTAAAGAAATGGAGATGTGTTCTTCTCTTTTTCTGTACACAAGACACCTCTGAAATGAGTGTGAACAGTGGGAGGAGGCAGTCTGGCTAGAAACATAGGTGCATGTTTTGTAGTTGTGGTGTGTATGGTTAATAACTGAGTATCATGCTATGTCAGGCTGGTTAGGTACTTCAGACCACTATATCTGGGGTGGTACTCAAGGAGGTAGAATGGGCAGGCATTTATGTCTGCTCCTAATATGTCAGTGACCACCTGGTTTCCAGATATAGATCCTTGCCCTTATGCTCCAACCAGTAAAGTGGGAGAAAAGTACCTTCAGGGTAGAAGGGGTGTCTGTTTATTCTGTTCTTGTTGTCTTCTATGAGATCACTGTAATGACATCATGTCATTTTGCAGGCTTGTAAGTACAACTTTAACTGGGCATAGGTCTGTTTTTACCTCCTGGTTACACTGTTGTGTTGTGGGTAGGCAGCCAGCAGTAAGGAAGCTGGGAAGTGTGCAAACACAATTTGTAGTTGAAGTGCTGGGATCTGCAAAGTAGCTAACAAAAAGCTTGCCTGGGGCAGGTAGACACACAGAAGAACACCTGTCATGATGCTGGGCAAAAAAGTTCTCTGGAAGGCAGAAAAGAAGGTGAAAGCTGGGGGAGACACAGTTCGTGGTTGGGAACAGGGTGAAACTAGGAACTGAGAGTGGTGGGTGCACAGTGACATGGGAAGCTGAAGGGTAGCTCCATAGTCTGTTGTCTCTACTACATGTATGACAAAAGCCTCCACAGCAGCCTTTAGGCTCCACAATACACTCCAGCTTTCGCCGCAGAGATGGGAGTAGACAGGAAACTGGGCTGGAGAGGGTCAGGAGAGGAAAGAGAGTATGTCGAGGGGTGGGGAGGGAGGGTGAAGTGGCGTGTCAGGGTCTAACAATGAACCGTCTGTGTCAGGAAAACAGTCGTACTTGGCAGGGCTATTTTTAGGGTGTTCAGATCTCCCCCTCCCTGGGTCTTCCACTCTCCGCCCCCCTCCCCCTGGCTCTTTTGTGCGGAGTGGCGCCTAGCAGATTGGTGGAGATTTTAAAGGCACGGATAGGAAAGAGCTCAAAAACAATGAAGGAAATGCAGCAGGGAGGGGAGAGATGGGTGCCCAGAAATAGCCAGTGTGACGTCTCTGCTGCGGCTCCCCGGCTCTTAGAAGGGGAAGAAATACTTCGGCCTAATGGCCAAAGCTGTTCCCCAGGCTCTCTGATTGCTTCTGGGGTCATCGGTACCTTGTCCATGAGAAGGGAGAGAACTGTAAAGTCATGATATGTCCTATGTTCATTCATCCAGAAATGCTGGCTTGCCAGATCCTTGCTCAAAGCCGAAGAGGGAGGCATTGCAGATCAGCAGTGAAGTGGGATGGGACAGTGCCCCATCATGCTGCATGAAGCTGTAGCCCTCTCCAACAGTGAGGCCTTTGTGACTATCTTCAGATTCTACTCTATTTTTATGGGTTAGGAATTAAAGCGAGTGCCATGGGTCTTGACTTCCTGATTTGGGCTGTGGTACCACAGAGCAGCTGGCCACTATGCTGTTTGTATGGTGACAGGGACTAGGAAGTAATCTCTATGAGAGAATGCTTCTGTGAGAGCAATCTTGACTTGGCTTAGTAGTTACTCTTATCCTGAAGACTCATTTTTATCTTTTTCTATATCTTTTTTCTTCTAGGAGAGAGAGAATTTCCCCCTTCTTTTCCAGCTGTTTCAGCTTTGAACTCTTTTTTTTTCAAACTTCTGTCCCAAGCTTTTTTCCTCGCTGGCTTTTCCTGCTCTCATTTTTGAAAGCTTTTCCAGGAGGGACTGGTTTACTCCTTAGCCCTGCTGTTCACCCTAACTATTGAAGGGACCTCCCCTGCCTCCCCGGCTGCCCAAATCCAGACTGCTTATTTTTTCCTCTATGGAGGAAAACATGGCTCCTTTCCCTCAGAAAAATCCCCCGGCTCAGCACTGATTTCAGGCTCCGATACCAAGCACTTTGTTTGTAAAGCCTCCCTTGTTTGGTTCCTGCTCACCTTGCCTGACCTCTTCCTCCTCCTCCTCTTTCTCCTCCTCCTGGCCCCAGGCTCTCCAGGCAATCCTGCAGCGACCTCCCCTCTGTCCTCTCACTGAACCTAGTCCTGGCACAGGGGAAAAACACCCCCTTAGCCCAGCCTGCCTGGCAAGAGCTCTAGCTCTCCTGGAGTTCCTCACACCTTCCTTCGCTGGCCATGGTGTATACTTCTTTCACCCCACCTGCCATGCCAATTCCTTCCTCCAGCTCCCTCTTCCCTCCATGGTCTACCCAGCACAGGGCACCATGCCAGATGGAGCCTTTAAGAATAAAGTGTGAATCCTCTCTGTTTTGTTTTTAGCTCCTCTTCCTTGGATTTATCCTGTAAATACTGTTTGTTCTTAGCAGGGGGTTGGCAGTCTCTTCCTGATCCACCATGGCACCTCAGTGGCCGTGGCTGATGGTGGTTCTGCAGTCCACCCCTGGGCAGCCATCACCCACCCACAGCCCAGCTGGAGTCAGGGCAGCACAGCACAGCCTAGCCCAGCCCCACAGATAACCAAAATCAGATGACAGTGCTCAATTTCTGCAGTGTTCATTGGCCTGTGGGACCCATCACCATGGGTTCCCAAAATGGTGAGGGGGCCTGTGCTGCATGATGGCCATGCCAGGGCCTGGGGCCATAGGTCCCTGGCTGGTGGCACGAGGAAGCCCATATGCATCCAGGGGCTGATTTTACTTATTGATTTTTTAATTATTTTTTTTTTAAAGGAGCTATCTGCTGTTGGAGGCATTCTGTTTGGGTAGGCTTGCATGGGAAGAGAGAGGAAAGTGTATCTAAGATGAGGGAGGGCATGGAGGTGAGGACAGGAGTGTGGTGCAGTGGATCACCAAGCAGAGGGCTGTGGACATAGACCCTGTTAGTGATGCTGTCTGGTGCAGGGTGATGGAGGAGACCAGCATGGGGAGTTTAAACCTTCTGTTTCATTCATGGAGGGAGAGACGTATCTGCAGAGAGGAGCTTTGGACTTTGAAGAAGATGGTGCAGTTACTTGCTGCCTGGCATGTGTGGGAAGACATGTCTCCTCCATGAGGAGAAGCCTTTCTCTTACTAGTGAAGCCAGCGAGCCTCTGGGGCAGCAGGAATATGGCCTGGTGAGACATCGAGGTCTGAGTGTCTTGTTGTCTGTGTCTTCCCTCCCTCCCCTCTCCTTTTGAAGCATGCCCCTTGGCAGACCGGCAGGATGGGCTGCAGCACGCGATGAGTCTGGCAGCACGCCGGCAGAGGGAGGGATCCCGCGTGCCGAATTGACATCAAGGTGCTGTGAGAAGCCCAGAATAAATTCAGGGAAGTTTTAAATGTTTCATGAGCACTGTGAGGGTCCCTGAGAACAACCACCGGTCTGGTGGTGAGGGCTGTTTCCCCGCCTTATCCTAGGAGCCAACAGGGCAGGCGTCTCTGGCACCCTTCTGCAAATCATTTTCCCCTCATCTCATCAGGCAGCAAGCTGCAAAACAGGGATAATGATGATAATTAGGGTGAGAAACTGCACAAGAAGAGTTGCTCCAATTGCTCCAAGTCCTTCACCGGGGCTCTTAGTAAGTTTTGGTTTTATTTTTTTTCCTTGTGTGTGAAGTGATAACATCCAACACTTTTGAAGGGAAAAAAAGTCATCATACCAACAAACAGAACCTGGATGGCTTTTGGCAGCAGTTGGCTCTCAGTCAGAGGCTTGTTTTCTTTGAAAAATAAGTCTTTGTCAAAATAAAGGGGTGAGGTGTGGAGGGAGAGGAGGGAGGTGGGTTAAGTGAGTCCTTTGCGCTGTTTCCTGACCGGTTTTCCTCCAAAAACTGCTCTCCTCATCCTTGGTCTGACTTTTGGTGAAAAGCTGCCATTTCCTGTTTTTCATTTGTTTGTTTATTTTACACTCACACCCATACAGTTATATTTGGTGTAGAACAAGAGGGGACGGTGAAGCTTTGGCAGAGTTAAGTTTGCTTCCCTAGGTGAAGCATGCGACTGACCAGCATACCAGTTGTGTAAAGAGGTTGAGGTTCTGGGATAAAAAATAGGGAGAAAGTGCAAATGACTGCTCTTACGAGCAGAAATGTGCACGTACTGAAGGTTAGACTAGAAAGGTG
Organism: Jacana jacana; assembly: GCA_013400555.1. Classification (NCBI taxonomy): domain Eukaryota; kingdom Metazoa; phylum Chordata; class Aves; order Charadriiformes; family Jacanidae; genus Jacana; species Jacana jacana. The sequence continues at coordinate 130,681 of VZTM01020181.1, forward strand.
TTGGTGGGGAACAGCAAGACTCAGCGTTCCAAGGCAGACACGTCCTGTTTCCCTTCTTGCTGCTACTGGGTGATTTCTGTTCCTTGTCTTTAAACCCCTTTGTCGGTCAAGGGGAGTTTTTTCTGTGAGCTGACTCAAAAATACATGAAGTTAGATGCCTGGACAGCATCTGTTTCTGCTTGCCGGGGAGCTGGGTAGAAGGCAGCTGAAGCTATCCCTCCTCCCCCCTCTCTAGTTTCTCAACTTTCTGCCCCAATTCTTGTCCTTCGAGGTAGCACCAGCCTGCACCTCTGGAGAGGCAGGCAAATCCCAAAGTGACAGAGTCAAGGGCAGGAAGACGCCTTGCGATGAAGGACTGGATGAACGGGAGGCAGAGATTTGCTGGAGCAGCTCCTGGTCTCTCTTCTCTGCGCTGGCCCCTCCTCGGGCCTTTGCGGAGCCGAGCCTTGATAGCGCAGGAAGCGCCTGACCGTGCTGCCGGCTGTGGCTGTGCTCAGCTCACTGTGATTTCCTCTCAGGCAGTCCGTTATCTGTTGACTGAGTCGGGACAGGCTTTCCCTCTTCCTCCCCCCCTCATCCCCATCCATCCCCGTCCCCCAACTCCTCTCCCCGCCTTCCCTCAGACTTTCGCGTGCACATACATACACACGCACAAACACACACACACACACA
>VZTM01020181.1:131441-188840 GCA_013400555.1 Jacana jacana
TCCTTTCAGCATTTTTTTGAGCTGTATAATCCTAGGATTTGTAAAACGGGGGAAAGGAGAGTGCGAGCGAGCGGGAGTCAGAACAGGAAGCTGGTTTCTCATTCCTCTATAACTGTCCGAAGGCAGGAGGAGGGGAAGGGGGGGAGCCAAAGAGGAGCCCTGTGCAGACTCTTCCCCTGTCCCTTTTCATTAGCCTGTTTGAACTTCCAGTCTCCTCCAAAAGCTGAGAGAAGGAAGACCAGGCTGGGACGTTTTCTGCTGGAAGCGGCGACAGCGCGGCTGACAAAACCCAGAAGGTGGCCGTGGAGGGTCCCAGGACTGTGCTGAAGGAAAGACGTCCGCCCACCACCATCGCCTGCCCCAAACTTGCCAGCTCCGATGCGGGCACCCATCCACCACCCACTTCCCTCTGATGAGAACCCTTCCGGGCTCGGGCTATGATTGCTGCTGCCGACGACTGGGGAGCCTCCTCTCACCCTGACCTTCCTCTGCCACAGGAGCAGCTCAACATCTGGTGGGGATTAATGTTTACTTCTCCAGCTGGACGCTCTACGGGACCCCCGATGTTAGTCCCTGGGAGCGGGACACAGGCGGTGGTCTGAGAAGAGCAAGATTTTTGTCGCCCAGCGTGAGGCCGGGGGGGAGGGGGGCAAGGCAGGAGGGGGGCGAACCTCTTTTGGAACTAACCTCATGAAGAACAAGGGAGCCAAGCAGAAACTCAAGAGGAAGGGAGCTGCGAGCGCGTTCGGCTGTGACTTGACGGAGTATCTGGAGACCTCTGGGCAGGATGGTAAATGCCTCTTTATTCTCACTCTGGTAGCAGAGGAGCATGTCCCCTGCTGTTTTTTTACTGGTAGGACTGCGAACCGGACCTTTCCCAAGGCTGAGGGCTAGACAACCTGGAGCTGGTTTATTCCCGGGAAGTGGAGTCACTGCCCAGTTGCTCGCAATGAATGAACAATCGGAAGATTGCTTTGGTGACGCGTTTGCATGATCCTTGCATGAGTGGTGCTGCGTGTGGGGAAAGGACTGGGCTAGGGCTCTTGGGCTGCCTAAGTGTGGACAGAGTCATATGTTGTGACGCCCTCTCCCATCTGCCTGGCTGTGGAAGGGGGCATCAGGCTTTTAGGGAGCTAGGTTTGGAAATCAGAACTGTGCTTAGTGTTGCCTCCTCCCAGATTTGGAAATCCTCCCAAGTCCATGGGACTAGAGTGTTGCAGGGCTGTAGGGAGGAACTGGGAACATGCCATCTACCCCTCCTGGACTCCACTACAGTTCCCATATTGACCTTTCACTGCCGGATGGAGACAGGATAGAGACTGGGGGGTGGAGTGGAGTAGGGATGCATGAGAGGTGTGTGTAGGGGGCAGCTGAGCTAATATTTTCACTACCCTGCCTGTTATCTTTCACTCCTCTCCTCCTCCCCCTGACCTCCATGCCCCCAGATATCGGATGAGAATATGGTAGCACAAACAAGAAGTAACTCCAATAAGATCAGAGGGTCCTGAGCTTGAAATGGTCAGTCCTGGATGAGGGAAGGAGCAGAACTACTTTTCTTAAAGAGGGTTGGATGACGAGAGAAGCAGTTGAGAGTTTGGCATACAGAAAGATTGGCAGTTTAGCAAGAGGAAAAATAAATACATGCCTGTTACCATCCCTGATGTGAGCATTATGTTCCAGTTTGAGTTAAATAATTTTTCACCAATGTCAGACTACTCCAAGGAAAAAATTCTTCTAGCAGCAGTACAGGGAAGGCTGTACAATCATGTACAATCAGGTCTTTCATTTGCTGTTGAGCAGGGCTGATGAAGTCCAGTGTGGAATCACACTGGCAGAGGGAAGGGCTACATAACAGTAGCTCTTTCCGTTGCACAGTGAAGAGGGCGGTACATAAATCGCTAAGCTAAAATCATATATTTGTGCATTTATTTGGGTATGGGGGAAACCTAGTCATTCAATTTCATTGTTAGTCGTCTATAACAATTGCTATATCTTTTAATTTATATAGCCCTTAACAGCAATTGAATTGAAATAGCATAAAATTCCAGACTTAATGAACAGATACTACTTGGCCAGGGAGATGTACAGACAAATAAATTCCATCCAGTGCTAGCATGAGCTGCTGCAGTGAAAACACAATTTACAGCTGTTTACAGGAACACTGAAAAACAACTCAGGGAAGGCAGGCACAGTCAGTATACTCAGTTGAAGCAGCAAGAGGGATTTTAGGGGAGAAACACAGTTTCTGTGGTTGAAATTAGGCCAGCATAGCAAAATTTATTATCCAAAATCCCACAGTTTTTAAAAATAGTTGTTTGGGCACAAGAAAGAAGGATATTGTCTCAAGTCTCATTTGTGGGATGGTTCCCAGTTCCAACCTACTTATCGAAGCACTGAGGAGCAGTGGGGGAGAATATGAAGTTCCTTTCCCTTTATGCAGTACTGCTATTTGCTGAATAGAACATCCCGTTGCCCAGTGCTGTGGGATCCAGAAATGAAAGACTCAATTGTTATAGGTTTATTGAGAAGGGTGTAAGTTAGATCGGTACAATTCAATTTGTTGAGACAGGGAGAGAAGGAGAGAGAGAACTGAGAGAATTAGAAACACTGATTATTTTTTTTTTTTTTTGCTGGTAGGGCTCTAGGAAATAGGAAAGCAACAAAGTATGACAAAGTGGCATCTTGGGAAGAAATGTCAGATGTCACCAGGACATAACAAATGTGCAACCTGTAACTATGAAACAAAAGTAGAACAATATGTAGGGTATGAGTGATGCTTAATTTGGGGATAGTTGAATTGTCCTGCTAAGAACTATTTCCAATGATAAGCCAGCACTCCTGCAAGCAGGGGCTTTGGTAGAGGTGTAAAGCACTAACCATCTCTCTGCTTTAGATAGTGTTAGGTGTTTAACTGGTTGGATGCAGGCTCTGGTTGTTCCCTGTGTGGAAGCAATGAAGATGTAAGATTGTTCATGGTATCTGGGAGTAATGAGATGGGGGGAGTAAATGAGAAGGTAATGAGAAAGGGGAGACCACTTTGGCTACTGTCCAGATGTTTTGGTTTGGACCTTTGTGAAAGCAAGTTTTAAAATGCACCCAGAAGGGTTAATTGGAAAAGAAGAGGAGGCTGTAGGACAGGCAGGACACAAGTCAGATGGGTTGTGCTTTCACATTCAGGTCTGCTTTATGGCATCCTGAAGTGCTGCTTTGTGTGACTTGTCCTGCATGCTCGCACCAGTGAAGAGGAGACCTGCTTTGCTGGTGCTGGGGATGGTAAGGGGAGCACAGGGGATGGCCGAGGCTAGTGTAGGCAATTCAATTTGGCTTTTTTCCCTCTGGATTAGTACACAGCCGTTACAGTTAGGGGGTGCTGCGCTACTTGAGTGGTGCTTTGTGGAGCAGATGCAGAATTTGAGTCCCTACATGCCTGCGGTTGTTGAAGAGCAGCTTGTGCTTTCTGCAAGGACCTTAGTCCCTGTGTTGTTGCCAAATTCCAGTGGAGAGAATTATATTCTGCTTAAGGTATCAGCATTTCCTCTCCTGTCATTTAACTGTTTAATAGCTTGCTTTGGTTTGCCTTAGAGATGGCTGCATTTCAGTGAATAGTGAAAAGATCCTGCTGTCTCTCTTTCTGGACAGATATACCTAAGGCCTTGTTATAAAGAACTTTGTGATAATACAATAAAAGCTGTGACAGAATTACAACGTATTTAAGAGTGGTGTAGAATAAAAGAGTTTAGCGGGTACAGTGGAATAGCTGAGGGGACTAAAGATGTGATGCAAAGCCTTTAGCCCTAAATTGATTCTTCAGATCTGACCCAGGTCAGTGGTGATAGACAGATGTTGCTGTCTGCTGGCTGGTTCTAAGGTCAGATGTGTTGAATTTACTGTATTTCAAGTCAGTTCCTGTCACTACCACATTTGACCCTACTTGGCCTTTTCCTCCTGGCATTCTCTACACAGAAACTGGTCACAATCCGTATGGGGCAGACTGCTATCAGTCTCCCAAGCTTTAAATGCTCCCAAGCATTTAAAATCATGACTCAGGCCACAAAAATCATGAGATTAAAAAAAATCAGGGCTGAGTTATCTTTCTGCTTTCTGTTTTCCGATACTGCAATGTGCATCTGAGTTGCATTTTCAAGTCTTTCTATGGGCAAAAGGGCTAGAAACTTGCGGAAAAAAATAGCTTTTCTTCCTTCCCACTAAAATTCTCGAACAATGACTTTAATAGCAGTGGATTTGAGGAAAAACTCACATAAGACATAAAAGAATGGTGGCTGGCAATACCAATGAGTAAAATTCATCTGATTTCACATTGGCCCTCTTCTGTCACTGCCAATGCTGAATCCACACATGAAGGCAAATGATCTTTGGAGTGTCAGAGTTTCACTAGAAAGCAATGTCAGGCTTTGGGATCAGATAGGCAGACAGGCAGGAGGAAGTTAGCACTGATTTCCTCTGCTAAAATATTTTCCTTTGTCAAACTATTAGTGTTATATGGGTGCAACGGACCTAACTGTGTTGTATGGGTACAATTAGCCCTGAAGGCTTAACATTAGAGCCATATTTTGGTCTCTCAATAACCAGCGTGATTTCCAGAGGAGAAAAGCACGTAGTGCCTCTACTGAAGTCAATGGGATGCATGTCAGGCTGTCAGTTCCTGTAATAACAACAGTACAATTTTCTAGTGATGGATGGGCCAGCAGAGGATACAAGACTCAAGGTTGTGCACAAACCTCAGCTGGGGCAGGACAGTCTGAACTGCCTTAGAAAACAGTCACAAGAAGTAGTCTTGCTTCTGGCTATATCAAGGAGGTGTTGTAAGAGTGGGCTGAAAAAGTCAAAGCTGCTACAGGAAGAGGAACTAAGTCAAAATGGAGTTTAATGTTCTCAGTACTTGTAACTATGGGAGACTCAGACTGGGATTTCAGGTACACAACTAGATACAACTTTCATTTTTTAAAGTGGAAATAAACAAAACATCTATAAAAATTTGGTTTTGCTAGTAAAAGATAATCCAGACTTTTGCATGGGAAACATGACTGATTCAGACTTGCCTTTGCTTCATTTGCTTAGATATAGGTAGAACTTGGAGAAAAGCTGAATTGTTTTCTTCCTTTTCAGTATGTTGGTGTCTAAATGTTGGGATAGGAGGTGCCACCAGGACTGCAAAAAGCCAAGTATCAGATTAGATGCCTTGTTCTCCGAGTGTATGTCAGCTCTGTGCATCCTAGCTTTCCTGATTTGCTGGAGAGTTAATTCTGCTGTTGCTGTACCCCTCTGTGGTTTCTTGCACATCTGTTTCCTGCCTGATGTTGTCTGGTTGGGATGCAATGAGATCAGCTTTTCCCCTTAACCCCCTCCCACACTCCCCACAGCTCCCTCAGTGTCTCTCACTCTAAGCCTGTGGCACCCAAAGCACTTTCTGTCTCTTTGTCTAAAGCTGCTTATTGGCTTTGTTTGTTATTTGCTAGAGAAATAGAGCTGCTTCATTTGAGGAGCTCTGAAGCCACTAACACCCTCATGCTGTCCACTTGAGGCTCCTTCTTGCCATGGCAGGGGCCCAGGAGGGAAAGGGTGCTGTCATCTGCAAATGTAGCACGGAGATGGGTGAAGAAACCCTTACAAGCCCCTTGATTGTAATATGGAGAAGGAGACAAAAATATGGGTAGCCCATGTGATACTCTTCTCCGTTGTGTGGGCTGTGTGATGACTGCTTCTGCCTTTCTGCCTTGTCGGCATTTGAATCAAAGAGTAAAGGAAGTTTTCATTTAGTGTTAGTGGTCTCATAAAAACATGGGAGCTCTGGTTGGCACTGACTCCCCAAGCAGGATCTTAACCACTTTTGAGAGTTGCAGTAAGCAACTTTACTGTAGGATAGGCAAGTCTTTCTGAGGGAAAACAGTAACAATAATTCAGCTGTAATATGCTTTAGAAAATGCAAAGGTAGACTTGGATACTCTTTGGCTGTTTTGGAACAACCCCTTAGCACTCTTCCTTCTGCCTGATTTTGATGCTCTGTGTTTCATTGTGAAGCTGCCTCATCTGTGCTCAGATGGATGAAGAGACCTGTCACTCAGGACAAAAGTAGTTTGCTTCAAGAGCAGGCTCCCTTCGGAGCCAATGGGTAAAGCTGCTACCCAGATGTGAAGCAGCTTTTCTAGGTCATGTGGCTTGCTTTCCTCACACTTACATGTGCAGCTGTATGTGTTTGTGGGATCAGTGCACACAGGTATGGGCATGAGGGTGCATGCAAGTCCATAGCACAATGTAAATGTGTACCACAAAAAGATGCATTTGTGTCCACTTAGTTTTTGGGGATTTTTCTAAGCTGCTTTTCCTGCATTGATGTTTTGAAGTAAATGCATGCCTGTGCTTTTGGTTAGGTGCTTTTAGTTAGTGATGCATGCAGGAAGTTCTAGGAAAACTGCTGAAAGATCATTAATGGTAATGTAGAGGAAAAGACAAGGCCTTTTTTTTTTTTTTGAGTCCCCTTGGAAAAATGACAGTGCCAGACACTCATTTAATCTGCTGCAGAAGAATGAAGAGCTGCATTCATCCTGCTCTCAAAATTAGAAACTGTGGCACTGGGGATTTCTGTTTCAAGAACTGATCAAGCTGAAAAGAAACTTGTTTTTCTCTTTGTGGCCAGGTCGCTTGCAATCCAGATCTCTTCCCTGACCTACCTTACTCAGAGCCTATACAAACACTTGTCTTCCTGCAAGGAAGGAAGCAGCAGGGGCATGGAAGAGAAGGGGACAAGAACAGCCTCTTCGGCTGGCTTGAAATGCATCAGTCCTCTGTTTTTTATCTGATGCGCTGCTGCAGGCTGCTCTACATTTTCACACTGCTGATACACTAAGCAGCCCCATGACCTGTTGACTGTGGGGTCCATCCCTGGCTGTAGCCATGCAGCCTCTGTGGATACTTAAGGCTGGATCTCCTCATCTTTGTCATGGAAGCAAAAGGGACAGTTGGCTTGTGAAGCCTGGGCACAAAAGAAGGGGGACTGCATTATTGTAGAGCGGTGGAGAACTGTGGCAGAGCGTCCCTGAGGGTTGAGTACACGGGGCCCCTCACTGCAAGAAGGACATTGAAGTGCTGGAGCATGTCCGGAGGAGAGCTACTAAACTAGTGAGGAGTCTAGAGAACAAGTCATACGAGGAGAGGCTGAGGGAACTGGGCATGTTTAGTTTGGAGAAGAGGAGGCTGAGGGGAGACCTCATTGCCCTCTACAACTAATTACCTGAACGGAGGTTGTAGAGAGGCAGGGATCGGTTTCTTTACCCAAGTCAAGGGCAATAGGACAAGAGAAAATGCCCTCAAGTTATGGCAGGAGAGGTTCAGATTGGGTATTAGGAAAAAATTTTACACTGAGAGGGTTATTAAGCATTGGAATGGTCTGCTCAGGGAAGTGTTGTCCTCATTACAAAAAGGTTATTGAAGTGCTGGAGCGTGTCCAGAGGAGAGCCACCAAGCTGGTGAGGGATCTAGAGAACAAGTCATATGAGGAGAGGCTAAGGGAACCGGGCATGTTTAGTTTGGGAAGAGGAGGCTTAGGGGAGACCTCATTGACCTCTACAACTAACTGAAAGGAGGTGGCAGAGGAGTGGGTGTTGGCCTCTTCTCCCAAGTGAATAATGACAGGACCAGAGGAAACAGTCTGAAGTTGTGGCAGGGGAAGTTCAGATGAGATATTAGGAAGAATTCCTTTACTGAAAGAGTGGTCAGGCACTGGAACAGCCTGCCCAGGGAAGTGGTTGAGTCACCATCCCTGGAAGTATTTAAGAAACGTGTAGATGTGGCACTTCAGGGCATGCTCTAGTAGCATGCTCTAGTGGCTGAGATGTAGAGGTTTTTTGTGTGTGTATGGTTGGACTTGATGATCTCAGAGGTCCTTTCCAGCAATGAAGATTCTGTGATTCTGGGAATTGGCAGGTGGAGGAGCTGGGCTGGGCTTGGGGTGAAAACAGCTCCTTTGCCTTTCGGAGTCTGGCAAGGCATGTCCAGCAGACAGAGGAGTGAGAAACATTGCCACCAAAATGGATGGGGGGCGGGAGGGGAGTCTGTTAATAACATAAAGGTTGCTTTTTCTCCACCTGCTTTCAAAAACGGAGCATCACATTATGAGTCCCAGATACCAGGCTCTATGGCAACAAAGTGAGTGCAACAAGACCCTGGGAACAACGGGAGCAGAAGCCATCTGTCCACTTCTGTTACTCTGCTGTTCCTCCTTGGTTTGGATGTTGTTTGTGTTACTTCCTCAATCTGTCTCTGGTTCCTGGGAGCTGGATTTTTGCGTCTCTGTGGCACAGTGTTACTGCATTTAAATGTTCATGTTGTGAGCTCGGCTCCTTGTTCTTTATTGACTTTCCATTGCTAGTGCTGTGTGTTAGCAGAGGGCTCTTCCATGCTGCCTCCTCCTTAACATTTCCCTGGCTAAGCACCGCGGGAGGCACACGTGTGTCGCTTGCATGCACTAAGCCCCGCTTTGATCCTGCCTTCTCCCCACTCCCTGTGAACAGCGTGAATTGCATGTCTTGCCTGCACATTCTAAATTAGAAAAATGTACTTTGATTTAGCAAATGTTTTTTCTATGTTGGTAACAGCTGATTTCATCTGGACTTGGGAAACCAAGGAGTAGGGAGGGCCTTCACTTCTTGTGGTACCACAGCTCTCAAGGGTTCAAGGAAATAACTGCAGTGGATGAAATGCTGCCACTGAGCACGGTGGTTCTACAGCATAGACTGATGCAGACATGGTGAACAAGTAGACTGGGAGATCCCCAGTTGTCTGCAGTGCTTTGGATCCAAAGTTTTGGTGTGGGCCTTGTTCTAGTTTGGAGAACTCGCGACACAAACAAAATACTAGGTATCTTGTGTCTGTAACTTGGGCTTTGCATGTATGACACAGTTCTGCAGCAGCAACATATGCTGGAAGTTAGGGTTGAGCCAAAGATTTCTGTTCCACTGTTTCTCCTTTAACGGTAATAGGGAAAATGAAAACAGCCTGTCAGTAATGGTATACCCAGGCCTGCTCTGAAGGGCCTGGGGTGGGGTGGCTGGCAGATTGCCCACATCACTGCTTTGATTGGATCTCTGATCTTCACTGGATGCAGTTTTCCTAAGTGTGAAATACAAATAGAGGGTGATTAAAGGATGGAGACCTACCAGCATCTGTCTCCAGTCCTGAACCACCATCAGGTTGCCACTTAGAGCTTTGGGACAGAAGCCTACAGATACCTTATTACAATACAAAGGCTGCTAATTAGCCTCACTGTTGGTTGTTTTAAGGGCAACTCGGTCAATAGTTTCCTACTAATGTCTGTTTTCCAAGAACCTAAAGCCCCAGCTGTCCTTTGTATGCTGGAGCTTTCAGCTTCTCTGCTGATAACTTCAGTGAATATGTTTTGCATTGTCAACAACAACAAAAAAAACAATATCTGCAGCATGTTTACAATGGAGACAGGCAGAGAACAGTGTAACATAAATTGAATTTAGTGTTAAATTAAATAACGTGGGGCAACTGTGCTGACTGTATTATTAACTTTCATACTTAATTCAATAATGTAAGCCTCTGTTTTCTGTATTTATCTGAAGCCACAAGCAGACTTTCTGGTCTTCTTCACCCCTTTGATTCAGATATGAAAGTACTCACCATGGGCTTGAGATCTACTTTGTTGGCAAATGTCTAAGCCCTTGCATATAATGAAGTTATAGACACCAATACTAAACTTCACCCTCACTAAAGTGCCAAATCAATATTATCATTCTGTGTGGGAGCGAGGAGTTTAGCCCCTAACACTGTAAGACAGCCCTACATAACAGGATATGGAAATCCCAGTCCTCTTCTGTCTCACTCTGCTGCCTTGAACACAATGCTGCAGCTGGATTAGATTCCCCCTTTTCAGCTCAATGGAGGCACTTTTGATCTCAACAGTGCACCAAAAGGAATAAAGCAAAACTCACACTTTTTGCATTTGCCTTTCACTGCCTCCTCTGCCTCCATTGCTGTCCTCCCACTTGGGCGCAGCAGCCTGGCCAAGGTCCAAACCAGCCTACTTCCACCCTGGGTCAGCAGCTGATGGTCCATGTGACAGCCCCAGTTCCAAGCAATGCTGGCTTCACTGGATGGCCACTTAGCTTTAGGTAATTTAATGTGCATGTGGGAAGAGTTACCTTAAGAGCAGCAGAAAATGTTACAGAATCACAGAATTATTGACATGAGCAAGGACCTCTTGAGGTTTTCTAGACTTACTCCCTGTTCAAGCAAGGTCAGTTAGAGCTGCTTGCCTAGGGCTATCTCCATTTGAGTTTTGAATATCTCCACAGATGGAGACTCCACAACCTCTTCGGGCAATCTGATTCAGCCTTTGACTACTGTCACACTAAAAAATTGTTGTGTTCAGATGAAAACTCACTTTTTAAAATTTGTGTCTCTTGTCCTGTCAATGGGCACCACCGAAAAGATCCTGGCTCCCTTTTCTTCATTCCTTCCTATCAGGTATTTGTACACAACTCCTTTGTGATCATTCTCTTATTCAGTTTGAACAGTCCCAGCCCTCTCAGCCTCTCCTCATATGAGGGGTGCTCCAATCCCTTGATCATTGCGGTCCTGAGCTGGACTTGCTTCAGTAAGTCTGTGTTGTTCTTGTACTGGAGAGTCCAGAGCCAAACACAGGACATCAGGTGTGGCCTTACCCCTGCTGAGCAGAGGGGAAGGATGGCATCACTCGACATGCTGGCAACATGCTTCCTGATTCCTCTCATGTCCCTAGTAATTTATACAGTTTCTATCAGAAATTGGCCTTGGTCTCCCAGCCTCAGCTGGCAATTTCAGTCAATAACTAACGTGCAATTGGGATAGTGTTAAGGATCATTTCTGCCCTGGTTAATGCTAAAAATGAATTGTCTCTTTAGTGGTTTCTGCAGTCTTGCTGCTGGCCAGCTCAAACAAATTAATGTATGCTTTATATGATATGCTGCGTGTGATGAAAGCTTTGCAGAGCCTTGGCTTAATAGAGAGCCTACAAATAAGGCTGTGAAGCAGCACACCTTTCTCAGGTGGTGGTTGCACAGCCTCCCCGAAAGCACTGTGTACCGAACGGGGGGCTTGTGGCCGGAATTGTTCCTTTTCTGATGGCTGTGTTATGTGCCCTTCTTCAGCACAGGGACTGGGCAAGGGGAGGGGAAATGTGCATCCCTCTGCAGGATTCTCAGCTGTGGCTGCTGCTCAGAAATATGCCCTGAGCAGCTGAGATGGGTTCATTGCCATTTATCTCCAGCTCCTCTCTCTGCCCTCTTCCACGCTCAAGACTCAGCTAACTAAATGCCTTTGGAAATGCTATTATCTCCTGTGCTCTCTGGGGCCAGGAGCAGCTTGAAGATTTATCATCTGGAACAGGAGGCTTTGTTTAGTTCTGTAAAGCACAGAACTGTTAAAGAAAGAACAAAAACTAGACCCCAAACCAAATGAAAAACTCTCTTTACATCTCATGTCCTTTCTTTGCTTTCTCCCATCTGGGAATATGTGTGCATTTGGTTTTGTAATGTGATTAAATACTGTCATATGGTGAAATAGCTATGGTTAGAGGAGATATACCTGCACCCCTAAAATAGGGACTGAACATCCAAGGGGACAGGAGACATTCCTGCTGTAAGTTGTGTTTCTTACAGAATATTAAGAGACCAGGTCAGATTCTCCAATACAAACTTCATTCAAAGGATACCACTGTGGTTTTCGCCAAACACAGAGGCATTGGTGCTGCCCTTCTTTCCTGAAAGGTGCCAACACATTTGCAAACTTTCCCTACAAGTGGGATGCAGGGCTGAGATTCCCTGGGCTAGATCTGCGCCTGATCTCACTATATGTATTCACTGGCTCATCAAAAAAATGCTGATTTAGCAAACACAAAACACTGGGAGAAAAGGGAGGGGTCTGTTTATCTGGGTCTGAATTATTTCACTTGGGGTATTTTTGGTATTATAAGTATCCTATATGTGCCACCTCTAGCAGAGAACGCGACTGTCAGTTCTGTTGCGGACAGAAGGCTTGGCAGCACAACAGGGCCAACCAGCCTGTGGAAAGCCCTCTGTTCCATGTGCAACTAGTACTTGTTTTTCTGTTCATCTGTCATAATGGTGCTGCTGGTAGCGATGGCAGTCACATCTCAGGAGGTTCAGAGAGGTGATCCGGCAGGGTGAGCCTCCTTCTGGATCCCTTGCGTCTGCACTGCAATTTGTGTGAAATAAATAAGCAGGAATAAATTCAGCAGTACTGAATTGCTTTGTTATGCAAAATCAGAGAAAGGAACAGCTTCACCGTTTTGCTCTGTCTCTTTTTATCTTCCTACTGTGCTCCACTTAGTATTTGCATTTTCCTTACCCTTTCTCTGGTCAGGTAGTTTCAGATACAGGAGAGGCTAAATGAGAACAAACTCTCATGTGAGATTTATTGCATTTTCTGCTTCTAATCAAGCCAGAAAAATAGAGCAACAGGCTTCCTTCTATAATCCTGTTCTCTCCCTTCCAGTCCCGCCTGGAAACCAGAAGTACAACAAGGTAGAGGAATGCAGCTAAAAAAGTTAAAACAAATGTCCTGGAACCTCTAAAAGGAGTGTGGGGTTTGGCCTGAGGCGGTGGCTCGGGGTTACAGAGGGGGCACAGGGGATTCTCCCTTCTCTCAAGTGTTTTCGGTTCCCCTAACTTTGTTCATTTTTTTTGTTCCCCCTTTCCCCCCCTTCCCTCCCCCCCCTTCCCCATTTCAATAACTTTATTGCCAGGATGGCAGTATAAGCATGTTGCCAAAGTCAATATATCAAGCGTCAGTGCCTAAGGCAGGCTTAAGAGCAGTAAATGGGAAGAGCTGGTTTTGATCTATTGAGTTCATTCTTCTTTCCTTCCTGGCTCGATGGTGAGTCCCACATACGCCTGCCCAGGGTTTGCTGTGTAAAGCCATAAATGGGGTCTGAGTCAGGAAATTCAGTTCCAGATCCCAGTAGCTTGGTGTCCCCCTCTGGACATCCTCCTGCAGCCCTGTCCCTAGATCAGCCAGAGGCTGGCATCCTGTCCTTGGGGTGGCAGGCAGAACGCGGTGATGGTGACAGCCCCCCCGGCGCTACTGCTCACAAACGTGCTTCAGAGGCGGGGAAGGAACCAATGTAATAAATACAAAGAAGGGCTAGGAGTCCTAATTAGTCCTCATTTCTAGCCTGGTAAAATACCCATCTGTCACTCTGCTGCAATAATGAGATTTGAGAAGATTAACTGGATACTACTTAGGCCCCTAAACATGGCAGCTCAATAAGTGTACTGCTGTTCAGCCTTAAGCTGTGCTTGCAGCAATTACGCCCTGAGCAGGTTTATGTCTGGTTAGTGCTTGCATGGGAGTTGCCCAGAAAAATCTGCTGCAGGAATGGGGAGGGTGATTCAGAAGATGGCAAGAAGAGTATTAGTTCAGTCAAGTTGCTGCCTTGGCATCTTTTAGGGAAATGCCATTTGGGCACAGGGTAATACAAGATCCCCAGTCCTTTAAAAAAAACCCTCTGGTTTATCTTTTGTTTCTAGAGGATAGGGACTTCTCACACATGTACACGCTGATCTGCATCTTTCCCTTTCCAGAGGCAATTTCAGTTGGAGCCATGATTTGTTTTTTGTTTTTGTTTTTTTTTTTTTCTTTTTTACTCAGTGTCCTAAACTGTCACGTAACATTGCTCTGCCCAGCTCAACAGCTGCCACCTCCCAGCTTAGAGGTGGGTGGAGTGAGTCTTGTTTTTGCAGTTTGTGAAATGTTTCAGGATGTAGGGTGCTTGTTAAATTATTGATGTTAACTTTTGGACATTAAAGACAGACATGAGCTGCAGCTCTGGATCCTAGGGGCTTCGGAGGCTCATCCCTGCCCTAATAATGGTTCCCTACTTAGGATTTTTCCTGCATCTTTTATTACAGTTTTAAACTCACTGCAGGACAGTGGAAGGATTTAGCAGATGGACATAGAGTGACAGCAAGGCTTTTCTTTGTAATATTAAATACTTATGAAGCAAATTTAAGTGAGCATGGGTAGAAAAAGGGGAGATGTGTTTTTTGGGGGGAGAATGGGAAAAATCAGAAAAATATGATTGACAGAGAATGTTTGCAGGGTGTGAAAACATTTTGTATAGTTGTGATCGTGGGGACAGTGCAGGTACTCCCAACATCAATTCTTGTGCTGAAGAAAAGATATTTTAGATTGTGACATGCCTTATTTCTATTTCGTTCCCCACTTCTGCCTCCTTGAAGAGAGGCTGATAGCAATAGTCCTGCTTGCTTCATCTCACGGTGACACCAGCGTGGAGGTTGGGATGTACAGGGCAGTCCTGTCTCTGCAGTGCTTTCAGCTCTTTGGTTGGGCTGCGGTGGTAAAAAGTGAGGCCTTGGCTGATGAGGGACAGGGGAGAGAAGGCAGCAAGCATGGCACTGCCCACCACTGAGATCTCTGGGCAGCTTCAGGGGCTGCTCCAAGTTCACAGGGAAATGACTGAAAACAAAAACCTGGGTATGGCAGGAAAATCCTCTCCCGTTTTTGACAAGGTCTCCCATATTTGGGTTTGAATTGGAAGTATTCAAGGAGCATCTCCCTTCCCCTCCCCTTTCCCACTCATTCTTCCCTCCCTGCATCGGGGTGTTGTGGCTGCACACAAACCTCCTGTTTATTATGGGGGAGAGGAAGGGGTGAGGGCCATCTCTGACCCTCTCCTTCCCTTGGCAGTTTGCATGTTAATTAGCTTGTCCCTACGAGGCAAGCCCTCAGCCCGACAGAGCTACGATTCAGCAGCTGAACAATGTCCAATTATCCCAGCCTAGGGAGCAAGAGGCCAGCTCCCAGCACGTGGGCTCCATGTCCCTGGCCAGATGATTCCTCCAACTCCTTTGGCCAGGCCAGTAACATGGCTTGGGGGATTTGACACGTGTCAGCAGTCTCAACTGAGTATTCTGATGAGCTACTAGCAACATGGTTGTCTGAAATACTGGGAAGGGCTCCAGGCAGTGCTGTCCTCTCCATGCCTGATGCTGGGGCAGTGACCAGTGGCTAAAATGGAGCATGGACATTCACATGCGAAATGAGATTATTGCACCCCCAGTTTGGCTTCCTTTATCTTGCACCCAGTTTGGTGACCTAGTGGATATGCAAGCAGCTTAAAAGCACACCTTTTTCTTTTCTCTTTAAACTCCTTCATACAGGAGTGAAGGCTAAATTGTTCAGATTGGTGTTCAGATTGCATAGAGCAAAGGAGGTGGTAGGAGTCACACTGGTGGCAAGCTCTGTTCCTGCCACTGCTTGACTCATGGAGACACCTTAAGCCACTCCTTTTTCTACATCCTACTCCCCTCAGTGGTTAAAAAGCCTCAGAGGGGCATGTGAGGAACACTGGGGTGGCATTACATACCTAGAAAGGAAAGTTTCCAGTGCTTCCTTCTGAGTTAGTGAGGCCTCTGCCCATATATGTGACAATTTACCTTTGAAGAGAGCACAACAATCATTTACCAACTAACCTCTGGGTCTAGGAAATGGAAAAATACAATGCAGCATCTATCTGAAATAGCAGAAGAGATTGCCCTAAACTGGAATTTGGCCAGAGTGCTGTCTTTAGTTCTGCTAATCTTGCAAAAAAACACAAGGAGGGAAAAAAAAGAAAAAGTGCTACAAAGAATTTCTGCAAGACTGCAATCTTCATTTTATAGTCTCTGATTTAGATGGGAGAATGTGCAATAACACAGCTTTCTTTTTGCATGCCATGGGGCGTGGCTCATTACTACTCATGGAAAGGACTGCCCCTTGGAAAGGACTTGCCCCATGGAAAGTCACTGGCAACTATTTCAATTGATTCTGGTTTTGGGACCAAAACCAACCTTAGGTTATTGACAGAAGTTAATGATAAAGCATCCAAAGAAACAGCTGGTAGGAAAGAAGTATGGCAGAGAATTGAAAAAGGAGGCCAGAGGGAATGAATGGGGAAAGGGAATAAGGCCAAAGGTGGTGTGGAGAAAGTGTGTGAGGAAATCCCGATATGCTTGAAACATAGAAGGGAAAGGTTGGAAAAACTAGTGTGAGACCAAAACTAACTGTGATGGAACAGTTGAAGACTGCCAGTGAGTGGAATAAGAGAGATGGATATAAGTGGGAGCAAAATTCAAAATCTTGGCAGTTTTGGTAATGGGGTTAGAGTGGATGAAGAGATGCTTTTCTGGGTACAGGCAGCTGGAGTATAGACAAGAACAGTGTAACAGTAGAGAGTAAAGGAAGACGCTCACAGTGCCAACAGTTCTTGTTATCTCCTTTTCCAGATTCTTACCCAAAACTGAGCCAGGGCGAGAGGTGAGGGAATTAATTCTGGCTCCTTTCAGCCCTTGACACAAGCTTGGTTTTGGAAAGTGCAAGGAGATGCCACTGTGTGGCTTCATTGCGAGTGATGCATTTTTTCATCAGCTAACTACAGCTTTTCATTCCCCCTTTGGTGCCTAACTGATGTTAAAATGAGCTTCAGTCTCTGATCAGTTCCAGAGTCTATGGGCGTGAGCAAGAGCAGCTTTGTCTTGCTTGGATAAACTTGCAATATTTAACATTTAAATGTGCTCATTTAAATTGCCTGCTGAGGGCATGCAGTGTCTCAGCTTCCTTTGCTTCGGAAGCCTGTGCTGTGAATCAAAACTTCTTTTATTTTACAGTCTTCAATAAGTTCCTCCTTTTAAATCATGCGGTTCATCCCCCTTTGAGATAGACCTGTATAAGAGATGAACTTAGCCTGGCATTTTTTCCCTCTGAAATCCATCAGCCATGTATTAACACCAGGATACAAGCCTTGGCCTGAAGTGTGTGGCTCAGCTGTGTTGGCTGCAGGGAACTGCAAAGGCAAAGAGATGATTGACTTGTACGACAATCCTGTAGCTATCAAAATGTAAGGAAGTTTGATTAAGCATGATCTCAACGCCCTTTTCCTGCAACACCCCTTCTTGTGTTTGCAATGTGTTTGTTAGTGTCTCAAAGCCCTTAGTACAGCAAGATCCAGAAGTCAGAAAGACAAAAGAAACACAGCCCAGAAACCCAACTCTTTGGCATTTGCCTTTGAAGAAATGTAGTGCATTAAAGGTTTTGTTTTGGTTTTTTTTGTTGTTGTTGTTGTTGTTGCTTCCTCTTTCCTTGTTTCCCCCAACCTTTGTTGAAGGAAACAATGACCGTATTTACTTATTTGTCTCTTCCCAAACCACTGGACAGAGAGCAGCTTCAGCAGGGAGCAGTTTAGTAGGCCTGCTGGAGTGGGCAAAACAATGGGGCTTTAATCAGGGCGCCTCCAGCAGCCACTGCTGGCCAGAGGTTTCTCTGAATTCCCAACATGGAACAGTTGCCTCTTTCATGAAGTGCCTGTGGGATGAGCACAGGATTGCTACACCCAAAGCATTTTCATGCAGCAGTGACTCTCTGAAAGGAAACGCTGCTGAAGACACAGCCTGCAATGCCCCAAGCTACTGGGGTGTCCAGCATGAGAGCCTCTTTCTTCCCGGCTGGCCTGTGTTTGCCTTCCACATGCAATCTGTGAATAGCTCAAGTCTGGAAAGTGTTTAGCAAAACATCTAACTTTCCTCTTAAAAGAGAAAAAAAAAAAAAGAAGGAAAAAAAAAAGAAAAATGTCAGGAGTAATGAAATAGTTTCCAATGGCTTGATGCAGTGTGGCCAAACTGTTTGTAATAATTTCCTTAAAATTCCTTTTATATAGAAAGAATTAAATATGAAATCATGAAGCAGGAAGCAGTCATCCTGCCAGCCAGTGACATGTACTGAGAGATCAGAGCAAAGTGAGAAAGACACAGAACAGCAGGAGATTTGCAAAAACCTTTTTAGCCCTCTTTTTCTTCCTCTTTTTGTTTAGTGTACACATCCATGTAGTACTAACATTTCTTACCCAAAAGAAGCTGCGGGAATCTCCTGCTGTTCCTTGTCTCTCCGATGACAGCCTTGAACCTTCCTGTCTTGATGGGTCTCATCTGTCTATGCTTCCTGATGGATTTTACAGTCCCCAAATGTTTGGATACCTGATTCATCTCGAAGGAGACTGTGGAACATTAAGTATTTTTAAATAACCAGCTTTATAATTGCTTTGTTTAACTCTGCAACATTCTGAACTCATATAAGGCAATAATAAAAATCACTGCTGTTTTCTATCAAAGGATTTTGCTGTTGGTGCTTCTAAATTTATGTGTGCACTATGGCTTTTGCCTTTGCTCTAACAAGGTTATAACATTCCTGTTTCCCTAATTCATATTTTTCCAACTCTCTTTTTCAAACCTTCTATAAAAATTCCTGTCAGGAGTGCCCAGGCTGCTGTGTCATAGAGGACTGAGAATACCCAAGCTGTACCAAATCAAAGTTTATTCGTTTCCCCCAAAAAAACTAAAATCAGAAGAAAAAGACCTGGTGTCCATTGTCTACAAAGGTCTCTGAGTCTACAAAGCAGTTTTGAGTTGCCACCTGAGTTTTCCATATCTCAAGAGCCTGCTTGGATTACACTCTGGAGGTCTGGCACTGGCCTCTGCTACTGCCCAAAGTGGGAGAGGAAAATGCCTGCCTGGACCCCACCTCATTTTTTCAGACTGCTCTGATCATAGTTGAATTTGAAGTACAAATGCCTGAGTTCAATTTCCCTGAACTCTGGAGTGTTCAGCTGCAGGGTTTTTATCTGAGTCTGTCTGTAGCCTGGCTCCAAGGGAAGGGAGTATGAATACTACAGGCCAGGAGCCTACAGGTGCAAAAAATTACAGGCTTTAGAATGTCACTAACTGAGCACATAATGGATATTCTTCGGATTTTATGATTAGCTGTTGTGTTTTGTTGGCCAATGCTGCCTTCCTGACGTGATTTATAAAAGAGTCTCAGGTAGCGGCCAAGCAAGCCAGATTCAAAAGTGGATTCCTGGGGAACGTCACTATCTTTTGCAGTATTTCCTTTGTTTCTTCTGAGCAGGACAAGCTTGCTGATATATTGCTGGCTGTCACTCCCACCGCTTTGCCATCTCCCCGCCCTGCCTGAGTCTAACAAGACATCATTCCCCCAAATGTCTGCTTGCCTACAACCAAACCAAGCAAGGATGTGCTGCTAAATCATGCCACTATGCCCAGCATTTCAGACCAAGGGTAGTGCATTCCATGTGGAGTTCATGCAACTGACTCCCATCTCTACCATCCTAAAGCCCAAGATGGCCCAAATTCTGCAACTGTCTCTGAGCATAAGGGTGTCTGTGCTGTGCGTGCAATGTGAAACCAGGCTCTAACTCTGCATTGGGACCATCTGTGTCCAGAGAACCAGGCCATTGGTCTATACTCTATGACAGCTGTGTCTGCACTTCATGTGGTCATACTGCTGTATTTTCCTGCAGCCCCTTTCTTACTTTGCTCAGGTGGGCCAGAGACACTGCTTGTCTGACTGAATGTCGCCTCCCAGCTATCTTCAGGTGCATGAAGCGATGGAATAGAAGGGGATGTGCAGGACTGCGGGGCAAAGTTGGATGTGCAGGGCTGCACAAACCAAGGGAACCTTGTAGAAACATGCTCCTTGGCTGCACGGTACACCGCAGGCCTCTCTTAGTATGTGGCTCTTGGGTACCCCACGTGCCCTATGAGTGCTCCAACACAAGGAGTCTCTCACACTGAGACAAGAGAAGTATAAGGGATTCACGTGCTGGCAGAGAAAGGGTGTCTTCATTTTGTTACTTTAGCTCCAAAAAGTTTTTCCAGCACCTTGCAGCGCTCTGACACTGCCTCAATTTCAGCATACCGCTTTTTACCGTTGAGTTCCTCCAGAAGCACAGGCTGTGTG
Source organism: Jacana jacana (assembly GCA_013400555.1). Taxonomy (NCBI): domain Eukaryota; kingdom Metazoa; phylum Chordata; class Aves; order Charadriiformes; family Jacanidae; genus Jacana; species Jacana jacana. Next base: position 151,290 of record VZTM01020181.1, read on the forward strand.
GCATTGAGCCAGCTTCTGACCTCAGTGACACTAGTATAAATCTGGGATGCTGCAGCCAACTGGTGTGGAAGTACTTCAACTTTGCATATACAGCAAGTATTCCCAGACATAAAGGGGCTTATGATTTAGGTTGGTGAAACAGCAGAACAAAAACAATGCCTCCGTGACTTGGGTACTTGTGAATCTCCCCTGTGACAAAGTGCTTCTGCAGCACCCACACTTTGTCTGTTGCTACCTGATTGAGCCATGAATTAGCTTCAGGGAAGTCCAAGGAATGCACCAAGAGAGAACTGGTGTCCAGAGTGAAAAAAAGAATGACACTTTAGGTGGATTTATCAACAGTGCTGTTGTAATTGAATGCAGTTGGCATTGAAGATGATGGTAGTTTCAACCCCAAGAAAAGTAGAATGTGTTAGCCTAAATCTCTTGTGGGACAAACTGCTGAGAAAGTATTGATGAGGTTGGATATGTATCAGAGGAGCACTCAAGTTGAAAACTTCAATAACAGTGTCTGAATGGGAGGTTCTAGAGACCTGGAGACAAGGCATTGTCTGTTTTGAGAGTGCCTGACCACGGAATGACCTTCCTTAAATGAAGCCAAGCTGCAGACAAACATGATCTTTTTTGAGCCATGCTACAAAATTCCTCTTTGGCCAAGGCCCTTTTCTGCTGCAATTGGAGAAAATGAATTAGTAATAAGCACCGGGGAAAAGCATTGTGGTAGGAAAAGACTGACTGAACAGGAAAGGTGCAGAACAGAGAGCAGGAAAAGCCTCAGCTAATTCCTAAATACAATCACTTCCTTAGCATGATGGCTACCAGGGAACTGCAGTAGAGCAGTCCTACCTAGGCTCTTCAGGCCGAAGCCATGCATATTATTTCAGAACGGCTCAGAAGCCACAGCTGATATTTTGCAACATATTGGTAGGCACAGCAGAGAGAGCAGCACAGATGTTCTGGAAGCCCCGAGGCTCCTCCTTGGTACAAACACTTCAGGTGGGTAGAGGAGTGATACTAAGGCAACCCTGGCCAGCACAGGCTAAAAGTGGTTCCTGTGATGGGGTTGTTGACAGTTGATTCCTAGCCTGTCTTTTCCCCCATTCCTCCTGTCAACTGCCCCATGACGCTGTGACAGCATGCAGACATGTTTTGTGGGTACTTCCCTTGGCTCAGGCAGAGCCTGATGGGCTCTGCACAGGCTCTCCTAAAATCTTGTAGGGAACAGCATGGGTCATAATGGCTGCCAGTACTGTCTGCCCAACCCTGCTCCCAGGTCATCTCAGAGCAGCACCAGGAGCATCTGGGGAGGTGACGGGAGGTGTCTGGGTTAGGACATGACTGTTTCCCCCAAGTTGGACTTGAGAGAAACCATTTCCACTTGGAAGCCAGCAGAGAGCTAGAACAGCTGTGAGGGCTGTGAGCTATGACAGGCCTGCAGTCTGTTGGCTCAGGAGCCAGTGGTAACTCATATATTTGCAGTCTTCCTCCAGACAAAGTGGGGAATGTCTGAAGGGGTGGATGTCTACCCCAGTACCTGAGGAGATCCCTGAGTTCTCAGCAAGGTTTCCTGTCCTCCAAGCAGCATCGGCAGCTGCTGGTTTGGAACAAACAGCCTGCGTGTCCACATGTGAGCCAGGGCAGCTGGAGGTGGATTTGTTTTCTCCTGATTTCATGGCAGTGCTGCTGCTTCAGGCCACTGCCTTGGTGTGAGGAACAACAACATCCTAGAGGAGACACCCAGTGAATTGCTGACTGCTTCACGGCTACCCACTCTGCATGCCCAGCGTGGGAAGCGGTCAGACCACCCTGACACAGCATCAACAAAACCATCATGTCTGCTGCCATTTCAAAGGAAGAGAGAAGAGGAAAAAATCTGGGAACAAAAGCTAGGATCAAAGGTCTTTGATCCAGTTTAGAGCAGCAGTTGGAAGGTGTGGGCCAGAATCATAAATGCCAGATACAAGTGCCGTTTTGCTGGGGAGGGATTTTAAACCTCAGTCCAGATCCCAAAGGTGGGGCTGGAGTTTGGTCTCCTTGGGAGGAAAGTGAAGTTGCAAACTGATTGCCTTTTGAAATGAAAATTAAATTTAAAGAAAGGAAACCAATGGCTAGTTGAGGAGATGAAAGAAGTCAGAAGACAGGGGATTCAGGAAGTTTGGTATAACTGATCTGTGAACAGTCAGGACATCTTTTCCAGTGAATTCAGGCCTCCCTTCCCACCCTCTGCCAATCTTCCTTCCCTGAAATGATCAGAAATAATACAGTTTCTCCCCACATGGCCTTGGGTAGCTCCTTGCCATTATTGTGGTGTTTAGTTATGAGTTCTTGAACCACTCAAGAAGAAAAAAAACCCAACAAATTAGAAGTGAGACCAAGTCACAAAGTGTGGATCCAATTCCAAACATTCCCAGGCCCAGGGGTACTGAAGTCTGGTCTTTTGGTACAAGGCTAACTTTTGGGACAACCAAACCAAAAGGTCGCTCCCAGAATCTTGTCAGTGATCACTGAATAAAATCTCCTTCTGAGGCTTTAGCCTGTGTATCCAGATTTTGGCTAGCAGTTTGAGTAAGGGCTGTCTTTTGGTTTGGTACAAGCTTAAGAAGAATTGAGCCTCTCCCAGGAAAACACATCTGTATGAGATTTTCAACTCAACTTTCTGGGTCACTGATTCTTTACCAGAATTCAATCTCTGTGTGCTTTAAAAGATTCGGAACTTTTGAAGGTAAGTTTCTATTTACTAGGAACTCAGACACAAGAAAATTATCTGTGTGGTTTAGTTACAGAGTGGGAATCAAAGCCCTGGGTTCAAACCTTGGCTCTTCCACTAACTAATTGCATGACCTCAGGCTACCATCTCATTCCCGTTTCTCATTTTTTTGCACCTATGGGATGAGAATGATACTTATTCTCTGTTAATTCATGACTCCTTGCCAAGAGGTTAGATTTTTGCTGACGGAAGCGAAGCACATTCCGTGAGACTGTCCTGGGGTTTTATCCTCACAATGGGGGATGTCAGATACAAGCAAGATTTCAGATGCGGGTTTTTTGTATCCCAAGGGTTGGAAAGCAAACCCTAGGACATTCTCCTCCCTTTTCTCTCATTCATTGACGAGAAACACACACAATATTCTGGGCTTCAGCTTGCAAGGAATGGTGCTGCTGTTCTCAGAAGTGTATAGAGAGGAGCAAACACTTGCCAGTCATTGATGATACCACTTGCTACCTGATAGAGCCAGTTCTTGTTTTGCACTGTGCTCCACCTACAACAAGACTTCCTTTCATCTGGAATTGGAATAAAAAAGTAGAGACTCCTCCTAAGTAAAAAATCTCCAAAAGTTATACTACACTGAAAATAATACTATGGAAGTAGACATATTTAATCTGCTAGATACAACATATTTGAGTGTTTCTTTGGTTGAAAAGTTGAACTGAATCCCTGTGTTCCAGTGAAACATTTTGGTTCTGCGAAATGCACACTTTCTCACTGGAAAATCATTCTGCTGGAAGATTTTCAAGTAGTATTTCTTCCCACATGCTTCAGTATCCAATTTAAACTCCAGCTGCTGGTTGTGGTTGTACCTTGTTGTAGTGAGTGCTGGCACTATATGCTTTATAATTAACACAGCAAGGGGATCTCACTGTGGCTTAAAAGGCATCACCTGATAACACCATGGGAAGGCCAGCAAGATCATTTTGTCTTTGTCACAGTGGCTTGTGCAGGACCATTCCCTTCAGAGTAATCTCCTTCTTAATTTTAAACATCCAGGCAGCACCGCTCCCACCCCCTCCCTTGAGAAGGCAATTCTACAACATGATACTATGTCTCACTGTTAGGAGATTTTTTCCCTACCATTCAACCTAAATTTCCCCTCGTAATTTCATTCAGCCACTCCTAGTTACAATCCCTCCATCACCCAGAACAAGCCCTTCTCCTCGGTGGTACTTGCACACTGCACAGACAGCTATTGTGCGCGCTCTTTGCTCTCCTGTTAATTCAGGCCAGCTGTGACCATTTACCACAGCCACTTTGTTCTTCCTTGCGAGGCAGTCCCTGTAGATCACTTGAGCTTCTGCTCCTTTTCTCTTCCTCCTCCCCATATGCAGCATGGTATCCTGTTTTCCCTGTAACCGTAGCCATGCTCCAGGGCTAAAAGATTCAAGGATTTTTCCATTAATAATCCCCACACCCTTTTCCTGGTCAGTACATTGCTTAAGAGGGATTGAGGTAAACGAATAGCAAGCTGTACTGAAAGAGAGGGAGAGCTCAACAGGAGAATGTGAGCTCGGTGGAGTCTGTTCCTCTTGGATGCTCCTTCGTCAAAGTGCATTTTTGCCCTGAGAGCAGCTTTGGAAAAGGGGTGTCATCCTGCAAGGCCCTGCCACCTAATGGGCACCTTCCAGAAAAGTCACTGGCGCTGTGTAGGCTGGAGCTCCCTGAAAAGCATGGGAGGGTGTCCTCTCCCAGTCCCCCATCCCGTTCTTGTGTGTGAGCAGCAGCACAACTCTAGCTGAGTTGAGCCATGCATCTTCCACGGCTGGGAAAGCTTGCCTAAATGTCAGCACTGCCAATTTCAGCAGCCCTGGCCAACTTCTGCTGTCAGAATGTAGTTGGGCTTTTTTCCTTTGTATCTTCCACCCGCACTAGCCATCAAGATTTTGCAATTGCACCTTGAGTAAGAATTTCGTCTTGTGAGGAAAACTCAGACCCAGTTCACTCTCTTGCAACTCCGCTGGCTCTGCCAGACTGGTGGCCACATCTGCTGCTGGCTGCAGTTGCATAAGGCTGGAGTAATTTTGTCAGCCTCTGTAGCAATTTATGGCCAGAAATTGGAAGTTTAACCCTTTGCTTAGTTCCTACAGGGACGCAGGAGGATGACCAGGCAACAGATAGGAAAAGAAGGAGAAAATCACATTATAACAATATACTTTATTGAAATATACATTAAATTCATCCCAGAGGACCAATAGGAGCAGTAGTTGAGATTCTAAGGGACAGATTCTGTCCTCGTTATTGCTAGGGTTCCCAAAGTAAACCCCCTCCCCACTCCACCTCTTTGTCCACGGTTTTAGTTGTGGTATAGAAAATACTGGGAGACTCTCTTTCCCCGGTAATGGGAAACTTGCAGGGGAATATGTCCTAACACAAGGCAGCTCCTCAGCCTGTGCAGGGGGCCATGGGAGCCCTATGGCAGAAACCTGTTGGAGGGCAGGCAACGTTGCTGCCACGGCTGGCTGTGCCCCTCGAGATATGCCCTGTTGTGTGTCCCTACCATGAGAGAGCCTATAATCACACGCTCCCTGAGCTGTTTCTTACACTGTGCAGCAAACTGATGACCTCTTGGTGGGAGCTGGGACAAACCTATTAGCTTCTCTAATGGGACAAATGCAAACTTTTAATACCATGGATCGAGGGAGGTCTGAAATGGTGTCTGCTTAGGTTTTCCCTTCTCTACTGGGGCAGTGGCTCCGGCAGTGGCTCATGCAATGGTGGTCTGTGGAGCTGAAGTGCTTCAGCTTGGCATAAGCCTTGTTCTGCAATCATCATCCAGTTTCTCCACTGTTGATGAAACAGCGCTGGCAGCGGTAGAGATTCCTCCATCTGAAAGAATAAAAATGAAGGCAGTGGTCTAGTGTAAAGGTCTTGGCGTCTCCCACAGCTTTATGACACCGCTGCTGGAGCAAGGGGGCTGTGGCTGTAGCTTTTCTTTTGTGAGCTTACATTCCTTAGCAGTGGGAAATCGGCAGCCGTAATTAGTCTCTGATGTTCTCTTCTAATAAGTGATTTCTCTGGTGCTTGCAAATACCAGCATGCCTGAGATGTTGCTCTATTGTTTTGACCTCTTATCTCTTCTCTCTCCAACCTCATTGAGAGGGGTCCCAGATGTTCTTCAACACTGCTAGGAAAAATCCCATCCACCCCTGCTCCTCCCCATTATATCCCTGTCTCCACTACATTTTTGTCTCCCCACCACCCCACCCCCCCTCTCCGGCTGCTGTGTAGGAATATAGCTCCTGCTAGTCCTCATGGAAAAGGACACAGATGCCGTCAGGAAGCTCATTTGCTTTGGGAGGAAGAGAGGCCTGACATCAACAGGAAGCCCTGTGCGGCAGAGCTGCTCCTGCCTCCAAGCGAGGGGGGCCTTGAAAACAATGTCAGCTTGCAATTTAGGACTCACTGGCAGGAAACGCATGCACGCTGGTGTTTGCAGTGCAGAGGAAATGATAAGCACTACCTGGCCTGACTTGGAGCAGAGATAGCACCGTGAAAAAAAATAAAAAAAAAATATATATATAGGGGAAAAATAAAAAAAAGGTTGTTTTTCTTCACACTGGTTCAGAGCGTGTCCTGTGCCAAGTGGAAAACAAAATAAAGAGCAAAGTATGGAATGTATCAGGAATCTGTTTGGCCGGCTTGGAAACTGAGGAGTAAAATTGCAAAGTGACTACATTAACTACTTTAGTAACAGCTGGATATTGCTTTCTTACCCCAGTGTTAGCACTGAGAACGACCCTCAGCTTGATAACCCCTAACATGCATATTTATTGAGAGATGAAGGGAGGGGGAGGCATGTATTCCATGTGGAACCTGAGGGATTTTCTGTGTGGTAGAAAAGTCATGGGGACAGCTGCTTCTGCTGGGGGCATGTAGAGTAGCATGTAGACAGATGCCTCTCCTGACCTGTCCCTGCTAGGGAAGGGATAGAAACCTGCTTGGGGAATAGGAAGATGGCATTATGCTGTAATATTTTATGCAGCTTTATTTCTTTTCCCCTTATATTATCATCCTTAAAAGCCATAATGTGCCTCCTTTCATCACTGACCTTCTGACAGAACGAGTTTCTGTTTCTGATACCCTTACCTCTTTTGTTGCAGAGGTACTGTCCTTGCAGGTCGGCCTTAGAAAAAACCCTGCTGTAGCCTCTGGGTGCATCTCAGCAGTGGTGTGCTGACATCCTGGGGTGGAGGTAGACACAAACAGCATGGCAGGAAATGTTTTCTTCTAAACAATCCCAGCCCAGCATCAGCCTCTAGCCTCTAGAAGGCTGGGGGGCTGCGTGACACCATCTGAAAATGCTGTTCTGCCTCTTCTGCTGTCCTTGAGGATTCTCACAGCCTTGGGAGAGTGAGAGAGCTGCCCTCTTGCAACATATGTGAAATGCTGATCTGCCACAAGGCTGGCACATGGAGCAGTGTTGTATTCCCTGCTGTTTCTGAAAGAAGACCTGAAGGTGCAGCACCACATCCAGAAGTTGGTGCCAGGCTGCTCAGCAGCTTCTTTTAGAGGTGTTTACCCTCTTTGACATATGGAAAGGAAAATGTGATCCCCTGTGATCAAGGCTGTGAGGTACACTTTAGAAGATTACAGTCCCTGGAGATGACAAGTTATAGCCAAAAAGACCCATATCCCATGGGGTACCCTTCTAAACTAAGCTACTGAGAGAAATCAATCTACTGAGCCTGGTTTTGGTCTTGTTGATGTGGAAATCCATGTGTGCTTGAGGAATCCACCCTCAAACCAACAGCTTTCCCTGGCTCAAAGTACTTCATCTAGAAGGCCTTCAGCACAGTAGCAACATGCAGAGAAATGCATGAGCTAAATGCACTTTGTCTGGGACAGGAGAGCATGGAAAATGTCTGTGGCAATGGCTTATTCTGTCTGGCTGAGCAAGTTTCAACAAGCAAGTGCACCAGCATGTAGTGATGTATCCCCCAGATCTATGACATCAGCCTAGCAGAACTTCTGCAGTTTCTGACTCTCTAAATACCACTCAGGTACTGATACCTTGTTAAAAAAAATCTGTTTTCTCAGAACTTCCTGCTAATGTACATGAAGCCTTTCACAGACACATAGGTACACACATGAATGAATATAATTGCATATGTAAAAATATACACGTCTTTGTGTATGTATGCAGACACATGTATATGTTGATATATACATCGATACACATTTATTCGTGTTTAGAGGTATGTGTGTCTGACTTGCTTCTAGCATGGATTTTCTCCATGCTGCTTTGACACAGAAACTGAGCCCACAGGCTGGGGTGATTGCATCCCCTGGGCATGACTTAGGATAGGTAGAACAGCACCTCATTTCACCGGACAAACATCAGCAATCCAAAGTCACCCACAGCTTAATCCTCTTCAAATAAAGACTGATTTGTTTTCAGCCTCCTCTGCGCAGTGATGGGAGGAGCATTTCTGGGTGACCTTCTGCTGCTAGCAGCAGTCTTAATTCTCCACTCTGTGTTGAACCTAACGCCATCATTTCATGCTCCTGTAAAGCTGGTGAAAATGGTTCTGTCATTTCTACACCTCATTTACTAGTATTTGCATGCCATGGTAAGAGGTAAGAGAGAGTAGAACAAACAGAATGTTTTGGTTTTTTTTCTCTTGTGGAAAGTCCTGCTGAATTCAATGGGATTTTTTGTATGAGTGCAGTTCTTTGGGTCAGGCCCAGACAGCCTTGCAATGAAAACAATCAGTCTAAATATATGCTCAGCAAATGAGCAAAGATGGAATGGATTTTGTGCTGTTTGGCTTCAAACTATAATGGCTGATTATTGCTAGTGCCTTCGCATGTTTGTTTTCAATCAGATTGACATCATAAAGCCTTATTTACTTTTTCTCAAAAGTCTATTTTCATTTGCTTTTCACTTCTCATTTGCAGCCTTTACGGGTTTGTATTTAGGCTCCTCATCTGTCTGTCTGTGATATATAATGATTCTCAGCAATTTTCCCTGCTCTTTGCCCTAAGTTGTTGACTATCTGTAAAGCAGCCCATTTGGAATAACCTCTGAAAATTGCCACATCCACTCTTCACTAGGAGAGCCCTAAAGGCAAGATCACTGAGAGGCCTGAGTGAAAGAACATTGCTGCGTAACCTAGTGTCAGTCTGCATCAGTCCATCTGTGTGACAGAGGGCAAAACAAAAAGAAGAGAAAAGATATAAATATGTGCTCTGAGATTCAGCCATGCTTTTTTTCACCCATATGGGAGCTTGTCCAGGACCAGCTCCTCAGTTATTTCATACCTTGCTACCAGATGTTAACCTGGGCTCTCAGCGAGGTGGTTGGCCCCTGCTGTCCCTTTCATGCTCCTGAGCTCATTGGCACTGCCATTCTGCAGTCAGGTGTGTGCTTTAAAGCTTGGGAATGGCTGTCGTATGTGCTTGTAAATGACTTGTGCAGCAAGCATGGAAAGAGAACCATGAGTGCTGACAGCCCTCCAGCCCACCCTTGCACGTTCAATGGGACAACGGTAGTTTCCTGGAAAAGAACCACAGGGAGAACTGCAGAAAAGCTTACCCTGCTGCAGCACCACAGTTCATGAGACAACTGCCCAGCTCATCTCTTTGCTCTGTCTCTTCAGTAACGGGAAACCAGCAACATCATTTTTTCCTGAAGCCTCCCAAGAGTGTCTACTGGGGAATTAGTTGCTTTGTCACCAGCATGCTATCATTAGGAAAGTGAACTAAGGATCTGTCTTAACAGTGGGAGAGCATGACAGAGCAGCACAGAAACTACAGACACATTGTATGTCCTATAGAGATTGCTATCAATTTCAGTGTATGGAGGTGGCGCTTGTGAGAGGCACAGTACAAAGGACCTCAAAACCCTTTAACTGGTCACTGGTATTTTTCAGATGCATGTTGGGAATTAAGCACCCAGAATATCTTTCTATCAGCTCCAAAAGGCTTCCTTATAAAGTGAAATCTGGAGTACCTATAGCCTGGCACACTAAAGTCTGAGTCGAAAAGGAATAAGGAACAAACTAACATCTACAGCCAGGGAGGGAATATGCGCTGATCTCCTTGAATTGCCTTACTCCAGATTCTTGGATCCTGAAAATCCCATGTCAGAGTTCCTGTGTGACAGGGGAGATGTTGGTTTCTACACTCTTTTTACAGTCAATAAATGAGTCAGCTTAAAGTCACCTCTAGAGCAATTTTGGGACTGTAAGAAGCTGAGAAAGTCTGTATCAGCTAGCAGGCTCGGGTACAAGATGGAGACTCTGCACCATTTGTTTTCTAACTTGTTTCTGAAGCCCTTGTAGATGAAAACATATAGATCAAAAGCTCTTGAGAGGAGGAAAGAACTTATGAAGTCCATATATATTCCTTGTTTTTTTGCCAAGAGTGAAGTAGGCTAGTGTGACTTACATTGGTGTGCATGCTTAAGAAGAGAGTGAAAATAGGAAGGAAAACATTCTAGAGTGTGACACCTGTGCTCTGCAAGCTTGTTGACTGATCTGTATGAAAGACATCAGGCACTGAAGAGACTTCAAAAGGAGCCTACACCACTGGCCATCCACACCAGTGCCTAACATTTACCTGGTCTCTTCCCTTGCAAACTGCTTCTCCCAGCTCCCTTGAGCTGCAATGTTGGCATTGCCCCACTCACTCCTGGGCTCCATCAGCCTTTGACACTGCCTTTGGATTTGGTAGTGGATTTAGCCCATGTTGTCAGAAACAAGGTTAACACCAGAATCCCTTCCTCACTGCCTTCGTAATATCTAGGCATCCACCAAGATGGAGGTCAGTTCATTATGTGCAGTTTCAAAATTATTCTGATCTTTTCTATACTTACACCAGTGTCCCTTTTCTGAGATGGCATAAATGGTGCCATTGTGCCAACATCCAGCATTAATTACCCCAATTGCCCGTGCTGTGGTGAACAAAATGTTGTACAATATCTAATCTACTGTAGATTAGAATTGTTAGGAATCAAATGGCTAGTCGAGGGCACGCACAGCTTATTGTCCTGCCCCACAGACCCTAAGCTACTGTTTTCTGAGGTGGCTGTATCACAGTCAGAAAAGTTAGGAGTGGAGATATCCTGCTTGGTTATCTGGTCTTTTTTTTTTTTTTTCCAGGAAACCCACAGCAGGATGTTTCCCTAACAAAACTGTTCTAGTATTTAGTACAACCTCTTTTCAAAAGTGCTTGCATGACAGAATCTGCCAGCTATGTCAAGGTACAAGTCACATTTCAGAGGGGCATGGTGACCGCTGGGGTTGAGAGTCAGCATTCATCATCTGCTTGTGCAGTGTCTTCTCTTAAGCTTTCTTTGATGTGTGTTGTTGATGAACTAGCCAGGTCTGCTGGGGGCTCTTTCATTTCTGCCTGGAACATCACAGTTGTCACATCTGCCCTGGAAAATCAGGTGTTCCTACACATCTTATTTAGATATATTCATACTTATAAGTATCTGAAGGGTGGGTTGAAGGAGGATGGAGCCAGACTTTTTTCAGTGGTTCCCAGTGACAGGACAAGGGGTAATGGTCACAAGCTGGAACGTAGGAAGTTTCATTCAAATATGATGAAAAACTTCTTTAGGGTGAGGGTGCCAGAGCACTGGAAGAGGCTGCCTAGGGAGGGTGTGGAGTCCCCTTCTCTGGAAACCTTCAAGATCCGCCTGGCTGCTGTCCTGAGCAATGTGCCCCAGGCAATCCTTCTTTAGCAGGGGAGTCAGACTAGATAATCTCTAGAGGTCCCTTCCAACTCTTACAACTCTGTGATTGCATGATGTAAGCTGGGTATACTATCAACGGGGAAAAAACAAAAAAAACCCTTGACAGTGGTGCCGTTGACTTCATTCAAACCCACACTGGGCCTGCAGGCTGTGGTGAAATGAATTTTCTTGAAATCAGCGTGCCACATCCCAAATAGTGCTCAGTGCCTACACTTCCCGCTCAGGCCATGGAGGGTGATGGCTCGCAGCATCTGACAGTTTTGAGATCCATTTTTCTTGCATCTTTGCCCACCAGAATCACAACTGCCTTAAGGACGGTGTTTTCATTGCAGGGAACAGGGAGCAGCAAACAGAGATGTTTCCCACAGAAGCAGAGGAAAAAGAAGTATGAAGTGTGACTTATATGGTGATTCAGTTGTGCTGTCCATGCAGACAGGATCACCTCGGCCCCAGCTATTTGACTTTTTTTAACTGTGTTTATGGCAGTTAAGGGGGAAGAAGCGAGGAGGACTCTATTAAGGTGATTTGTTTTTAAGCCTGTTTGGTGGTGTTTAGCTATCTCACACTATGCAAACACAGGTGGGTGTGTGCACAGGAGAGTTGTGGTAGCTCAGCGCTAACAGCCAAACTAAACACTGGAATTTGATGGTGAAACAGTTTATTTTTTCTTCTTCAGGAAAATTAATTTAGTGCTGGTGAAAAGTATGCATAGACATCCTGGAGACTGAAGCCCTTTGTTTGCCCTTGTAGCAGTTATGTCCAGGCAGGGCAACCCCCCCTCATCCCCAGCTCTGCCAAAATACCTAATCTGAGCAGGCAAGATCCTCTGCAGCTATGGTCCCTTCCATTCTGGCCACGACTGACCAGGAGACAGTGGAAAGCAAAGGATTTATTCTTAGCTGCCACACATTAGGACTATGCATTGGGAGGCAAACTGGAGTTATGGCTGCTGTGCTGGACCAGGGCTTGGGCGAGTTGCAGGGAGGACAGCATTCTTTGATCTCCTCTGGAATCTGTTTCACAGCCAACCTTATGCCTAGTAAAATCAGACAAGATCAAGAAAAAAAAAATTCAGAAAAAAAAATCTACTTAATCAGCAGTAAAACTCGTGATTTAAAGCAGGAAGCATCAGGAAATGCAGAAAAATGTCTCATCAGAGATACTGACTTTCAAGTGTTACCATTTATACAATGCTGGTCCTTTCCTGTGATTAGGAGGCCAAGTTAATATATTAGTGTGTTCTAAAATGTGTAGTGTTTTATTATTTTTGTTTGTACAAAATAGCAGCTCTTGCTTAGTACAGACTGAATCGCTTATTTTTGAGGAGGAAATATTTCTTAATTTAGTCATTTAAATTGAAACAAGAGACTGTTTCGGCCTTTATTGTCATGCTATTGACATAGCATGATAGGAAGCATGCATTACTATTGAGGGCAATGGAAGACAATTTAGAAAACACTAATATCTCACAAAACCAAAACGGTGAAATAAAAATACAACTTTTTTTATAGCACGGGAATAATTTTTGGAAGAAATAAGAAAAAACCCCACCTTAATCTATTTCCTGCAAACCAAACATCAAAAAGTTGATGTTTCAGGTATAATGAAAGGTCTGCATTTATCCTCCTCTCACTTGAACTAAAATAAAAATAAAATTAGAGAGGATGTGAAACTTTCTCCATGTGGTATAAACCAGCCACTATGAAGGGCCTTAGTAGTTCTGTCACTAATTTTTATCCTTGCAAGGAGCTCTCTGAGAGAGCAACATAAGGATAAAGACAAAAATGAACCCTGCTGCTACTTAGTCCAGGTCAGTACAGTGCACCCTGAATGCATGACCCAGTCCGGATTATCTTTAAGACCAATCTTACTGGACAGTATTTGCATTGACTGGCTTGGGTGGCTGACTTAGCAACCTCCTCCCTAGGGTCCTTCTGGAGCCAAAGGAGACCAAAAGTTTCGTCTCAAAGGCGACAATGAAAGCTACAGGGCATTGCTTGCACCTCCTGCTGGTCCACAGCCTTTCTCGTTCTTTGGTGGGTTTGGTGGGAGACCAGGAGACTATCCTCCTATTGATTGTTTGATGGGGTTCCCTAGTGTTCCATCCTACTAGGATTGCTTGGTGTTTCAGTTAGATGCCTGCTTAAAGGTCTCCCTGTCTTTGATCCAAAATGCTCAGCCTTGTGTGAGATGAAGCCTTTGTCAGGCAGGCAAAGAATCAACACCTTGCTCACTGGTGGGGAGGGTTGGTGGATGGTAGCACCATGGCTGGGAAGGGACAGGAGAAGGGAGAGATGCCCCCTTCACAGCAATGCACATCCATGGCACTGGAAACCGGTAGGACTGGGAGGGAAGGGAAAGAAGGAGTGTCCTTGTGTACATGTGTAAAGGTTGTGGCACGAGCTGTGGTCATGGAAAAGACCCTTGTGATGGTAAATGTCTATGTACTCTGATCTCAGAGGTGATATCCAGTGAGAGTGGAACGAGTTACTGTGACTTGCCTTCTAGTTTATTTTTGTCTAGGGGAAGAGAAGTATTGTTTTTTGTGTGCAGTATGTTTATAACTCAATTTCCCTTCTGACTGATGCCTTGCTCCACACTCGCTTCTCCTCCTCCATCTGGTTTCTATTGTAGTTTTAAATGAGGACAGTTTGGCTGTCTGGCAGAACAAGCCGGGTCTGTGTGACACCAGCTGCCTCTTCCAACTTCTCAGCCTCCAGCACAGTTTTAATTATAGAAGTGTCAAGATTGGACACCCCCAACACTCCATCCCTTTCTGTGCCTGCACACACATGCCCACCCCTGCTACAAATCCCCGTCCATGTCCAATCTTCCTTCGGAAGAGACCTGGCTCTGTGATTTATGTGTGCCTTGTAACGCCGTTAGGGTCCTGTTGTAAAGCGCATGCTGGAGTCTGTACCTCCCCCCATTCAGGGCTGATTACAGCCTTTGTTTTGGTTCGTCGGGGAGCCGTGTCCGAAATAATCAAACCACTTCAGAGATGGCTGGAAGTAGGAGGGAGCTGCTCACTGCCACTCTAACGTCACCTCCCCTAAGTGCCCGAAAGACCCAGCTTTGTAGGAGATCAGAGCCACTCAGGAATTTCAGAGCTGTAGGTTCTGCTCAAAGAAAACATTTATTGTGCTCCAGTTTCATACAAGTGCTACATTTAGGGCCTTGCTTTGCAGGAAGCTGATGCAGTCCCTTCACCTCCAGGGATCTGAGGTCAAAGTCTGTAATGTTTGGTTGCAAGTGAAATATGTCCTGTGTAGGATTTTGGGGTTGGTTTTCTTTTTGACTCACAAAACTGCCACACATTTTGGTTTAACTGACTGTTTCTCTTCATGAGAGCCAAAGACCTGGTGCAACAGAAAATAATGTACATGATGAGTGAAGGACACTGGTAGAGATACATGAGAAGTGAGATGTAAGAAGCCCAGGGCTGGAAAAGCAGGGAAGACTGCAGGACTGGAGTAAGAGATACTGGCAGAGCTCAATGCTCTGCAGTCTGTAGGCTCTCCCTAATGCACAGTCTTCACTAGTTTTCAAAAATGGGTTGCATTTTATACGTTTGCTCCAGATTATTACCCTCAGGTCCCCTTTTTTTTTCTTACCAGCCCTCAACAGATGGATCCAGCATTCTCTTGTTTGTGTGTAAGAAGTTTGCTTACCTGCCTGAGGCCACTTGACCTAATTTATCCCAAGGAAACTTAAAAGTCAGCAAAAAAACAGTAGTGCGATTTAATAGGTATTACTTTCAAGAGGTCAAATTAGTCCCAACAAACATCAGTATATGCATTTTTAGTTGTTATGCTCATTAACATTGAGGTTTTAAAAAGTATCTAAAAAAGGGCCCTGTGGGCACAGACCCCATTTCTGTGGCAGCTAAGCACCATCATATGAAGTTTGCCTATACAGAAGGTTATTTCATTTTTAAACAAGCCTTGCCACATGGCCTTCCTGATCAAATCGGTTTTATGTTCAATTAATTCTTCTTTTCCAGGTGGCATGGAGTGGTTCACCCGCTCTTCCACCCAAATAGTTCTGATCTGAGCATGGATCTGTCTAGCTTTCATTTTTGCCATTTATATTAGATTTATTCCCAGAGACTCCAACCAAGAATGAAATCTTAATATGCCATGTATGCATAGCTCCTGCCACAAAGATGGTACAGCCTGCCCAGCCAGAGGCCTGAAGTAATTTCCCTTTCCTTTTTGTCATGTCTAGCATGCTCATCATCATATGATCTGAGTTCCTTGCTGCAGTTACAGATGATCAGGTCTTACTCAGAGGTAGGAGGGTCCTCTTTCTGGATGTGTCACTTGGGCTTTTCTTGGCAGGGTTTTAAGGAAATTTCATGCTTTTCTTTTGCTCTGTCTTATTCCATATCATCTAGTTTTCTTAGGAAATAGGTGCTGTAGGCACTGAAAGGAATGCTTCCTGTGATCCTTCTGGAAGGCACTGATGTGCCTTCTCCTCAAAAGTCCTTTAAGAGAGAATCCTATAGCTCTGTAACTGCTGTGAATGAAGCTTTGACTCTGTAGACTTCACCTGTTCTCTTGGTGATTTCATGGCTTCCCATGAACATTGTTTTTGTTGTACTAGGGCTCCTGCCAGAAGTTAAGCTGTTAGACTTTGCCCAACAACTTCACGGTCATAAAAATCAGCCCAAGAGCTTTAAATGTGACACAACATGACTGATGTGCCTGCGTTATTAGTCCCTGCTGAAAAAAACTATAAAGTCAATCTTTCCTTATTGTTTTGCATAGGCTCCCTTAACTGATGACAATTAGTCTGTTTGGATCATTCAGGCTTCCAAGTAATACACTTTGTATTCCTGCATTTGAGTTAGCCAAAAGAGAAGAGAAGGGCTTCTTTACCTCCCTTGATGAGAGTCAGGAAACAGAAGACTAGCACTTCCCTGACCAACAGTAGTAGTGTGTCACTGAGGAAGGCACCACCTTGGGAACCTTCCTCAGCACAGCCTGTGTCCTGGGCTACTTGGCAGGGGTGAGTCCACCCATGAGCAGGCTCTGGCCTTAGTGGAACAGGTGTGAAATACAATAATGTACCTGCTGGTTTTTGTTCAGGCTGTCCTTGGAGTGCTGTCTTTGGATGCCACCTGAAAAACAGATGTTAATATGCCATTATGGTCCTGAACTTTGGGCAGAAGAACTCAGAGAAGGTCCAAACAGAGGCATTATCTCTGTGGTGTCATGAAGATGCAGTCATTGCTATGCCTGGCTTTCCAGTCAAATATATGGCTTAGTCTGGTTTCTTCCGTACAGCTTTCTGACTGTGTAGTGCAGCAGTGTCAGCATTAGAGGGAAACTTTAACTTCTGCATTTACTGACTTTTGTGCTTATGGCTGTGTGGAGCATTGCATTAAATACACAGTAGTTTCCAGCACCTAATAAGGAAGGGCTCTCTTACTGTTATTGTTATAGTGAGGGTTGTTATAGTATTGAGGACAGAGAGACTTGGTCTGACCAAGAGGATGAGGGTTTCCTATACCTATATAAAGGGGAAAAAATAAACATATGCTTTGGGTCCAGGTCTGGATGTAAATGTTGTGCTTCAGCCTCCTCTCAGCTTTAAGACAGCTTAAGTCTTTGGCTGGTTATGTTGATGGAGTTCTTCTGAAGCCAATGTCAGATTTTGTCAGTGTGCAGATCTAGTCAATATTTGAACTTTATACCCCCTCTGAGGGAGTTTATGAGCACTAAACTGTGGGTATGTAGGCTTATATGGAAGTGAGAATGCTTCTCTGATTTTTATCCAAGCCAATCAGACCTTTTGGCACAATTCAGAGAGGCTGGAGCTCTATCTTGGGGAGGGGGGAGGTTCCCAGGACCTCATGCTTTACTTCATGCTTCCAATTAGAATGAAATTGCTTCTTTTTCTGGAAAGAGAAGAAAAAGGGGGAGTAAGAAACTCTACCTTTCCTCCCACAGTGTTTCTATGACTTCAGGGTCTGTCATTGTTAGATGTCAATGAACTTGGCATGGCACAACCATAGCGTATCCTCACTTGGCAATTTGGCTATGGCCACTTTGTGGGGTATATTTTTGATTTACCCTGTGTGCTCCCATTGCTGTATACTCTCTGCATCTCTGCTGTTGTTTCATGAAACTGTCTCCTCTGTGGTGACTTGTTGAAGTTCTTGTTGTGTATTCATTGGGCATCTTGCCTTACTTTCCTCTCTTAGTCCCCTACGTGCTGAAGAGCTGTGCGGAGTTCATTGAGACTCATGGCATTGTGGATGGGATCTACCGCCTCTCTGGAGTGACATCCAACATACAGAAGCTGAGGTGAGGGCAATTTGTCTGAGTGCCAGAGGAATTTGGTCACATTGCTCCATATCTTTCTGCTGTTAGTCCCTCAGGCACAGACTTGGGCCAACAGAGCTCTACACTGATGCAGAAGATAAACTGTCTCTGAAGCTGGTAACAGGGAAATGCAACATTTCAGGGATCAGTCCATGACAGAGAAAAAAATTCTCTCCCTCTGCATCTATTAATGGGAAAGGCCTGGAGGGTCTCAGCACAAATGCTGAGTTGTTCTCTTTCAAGACAAAGCAATATCTTTATATCAGTTTGGGGTCCACTCATGGGACTACATTAGGGAAACCAGACGCTAGTTGAAACCTCACAGCCTGGTCCCAGGAGACAATCTGGGCCAGGCTGCAGAGAATTCATTGCTTTTCAGTTTGTTTTTAATTCCAGCTGTAAAAGAGTACTTAGGGTGGAGTACTGGGATGCTACATCTCTTGTTTGCCTACATTTTTATGTTTCCGTATTGTTTCAGACAAGAGTTTGTTTCTGACCAATGCCCGGATCTGACAAGGGAAGTTTATCTCCAGGACATCCACTGTGTGGGGTCACTCTGCAAGTTGTACTTCAGGGAACTGCCCAACCCTCTTCTCACTTATGAGCTCTACAAGAAATTCACGGTGAGACCCTTTGCTGTTCTCATTCCTCTCCAGTAGTGTGGATGTGCTGCAGGTTCCTCCATGACAGCTGTTTGGGATTCACTCCGGTGTCTTGGCTTCTGGCGCATCTATCTGTATAAACACTTCTCAATGTTCTTCCCTTCTTGTCTTGTGCTGGCTCTCTTTCCCTGTCCTTGTTTCTTTCCCCCGTTTCATGTTTGTTTCTCTCAGTTGCTCTGCTATTTCCTCCCCTTCAACTTGCTCATTTTTTCACCACATTGCTTCCCCATTGTTACTCTTTCTCCCTGCAGTGCATCTCCTCCCAGAATTACTGATTCTCTTTCTTTTCCTCATTACTGTCCATCACTGAAAATCTTCTGGGTTACTTGTGATTATAATCACGAGTGTGCAGGTTCCTCCTCCCTGTCCCTTTGAGAGTCCCTGACACCTACACAAACTGACTGTTCGGTCCATATGTAAAGCACCAACTTTTCTGCTTCTGTAGCATTTTTCACACAGTTTGGCAGAGTGCAAATGATGACACAGGCTAGGCCAGCTATGGCATATTTGGTCCACCATGATCATGTCATAAATAAAAATGGCAGAGGAAAGTGGCAGCTGGCCAAGCAGAAATATCTAACCTTGTTTAAAGAGATTATAATTCAAAGAGTAATAACTCAATTCTGCAAGACATCCATAGATTATACATGGATACAGTTGGAGCCTAGGAGCAGACTGCAGGGGAGCAGAAAAATAAGACCACAAAGCCTGAATTTTTAAGAAAGCTGGCTAATTTTGATGACAGATAATATTTTATTAAAAGGTAGCACAGCATGCTATGCTTGTTGTTAAGGTTGCCTGCTTGTTATTGCTCTAGATCCACTTTCAGTTGTTTATGACACCAACAAATTTAAATCTAGTCATTCAGGCTGAAATCTGATGTGCCAGAGGTGTTAATTTTCAGAAAACAGAATTCGCCAACTTCTTAAAATTACTTGGGTGGGGGGCTGAGTGTTAGAAACATCCGTCCTTTGCTAAGAATTTCTCCCATTCTACTCTTTCCCGTTTGCTGGGAGGTGGAGGGGACAGACATCACCAAATATGTCGGATGTTGCAGAGAAGAAGTTTGGCAAAATCCTGTCTGAAGGAAATGGGAAATAGCAAGCAACCTTACCATCAGGTGTTGCTGTCTGCATTGCCTCTATCCTGAATCAAGCACTTCAAGTGGTGCTGCTGTGGCACAGGAGACACAGAGAGAGGTCCACCCAAGAAGATGACATTCCCCATGTCTCTCTGTTGCCTGCTACGGGAAGAGGCAGGCACATCTGTGCAAGGCAAAACCAGATGGGACCAACCAAGCAGCAACATGCTATAAGAAGTCAGGTAGCTGTTAGAGACTACAACTGAGTTGGGGAACACAGGATGTGAACTGGCTCACTGTGCTTCCTGACAGATATGTGGTAGTGGTGGGTGTCTTGCGGTTTCGACGCAAAATTTTAAGTAAGATTGGTCTGTGTTTCAAGGCGATGTATAGTCAAATCTTCAGCCAAAATTCTGAGCACATTTGAAAAGTTGACCTGTATCCTCAGGATATAGTGATCTTAAGGATATAGGATAGCATCTATAAACTAGAGACAGTCAGGATGAATAGGTTCTTGAAAATAGAGGTTGTTGTTCAACCATTCAAAGTAACTGATGAGTCTCATTCTTGTTGAAGCTATTTGGCTGGTGTCTTTCTGGCTATCACTACTGATTTATGAAAGAAAAATGCTGTAAAGGAAACATGAAGATTTAGATGGAAACTTTTTTTAGAAAGAATGTTTGCTGAAAAGTGCAGTTTTGGCATGATGACTTGCAGATTTTCAGTAGATACATTTGGTAAATAGTTTCATTCAAAAACAAAAGGGAAAACATTTCTGTAACTGTCTAAATGTTTCTTTCACAAATACTTTCTAATGGAAAAGTTTCAACATTAAATCAGCACATCTATCTCTTAAATAAAACGTCTTTCAGAAAATGGTTAAACAGCCCCAAATTTAAATTATAATTTCTTTCACTTACAGTTGAGTGTGATGTTTTGGTCAACTTTGAGCAATTGTTTTCTAAAATCTTGTGCTGGATCCCCAAAATGTTATCACTTTGGATTGACCTAAAAGGGATTTTTTTTTTAATCTACGTCTTTTTAATCTGTCCACTCAGCCACAACATCTATTATTTGTGTAAGTCTACTCAGTAGGGATTCATAATGGGTAACCCAGCTGACAGGAAGCACAGTCAGATACCAGGAGGTAAGAAAGAAGAAAGACCAATTCCCCAAGGAGCACAAAAACTGCTAGAAGTGTGTGCACGCCTGGGGTGTCTGGACTGGGACCAGTGGCAGCTGTGTCTCAGCAGAAGAGTACTGGTAGGAGTAAAGGATGCATGCTAATCCCAGCCTGACTCAGTCGGAGCTGCCACTGAGATGGGATAGGTTCCACTTTGAGTCAGCAGAGTGATTCAGACATTTGTGGCTAAGGAAAGTAAAATTCTTAATGTCTAGGGAGGGGTTGGCCTTCTGGTCATCGCTATGTCAAGTTCATGGAAGCAACATCCCAGTCATGATCTCACTGGCTATCAACTTTTGCAAAACAATGCCCTCTTATACTCTCCGAGTTGCCATCTTGTATTCTAGTGAGGGATGCTTGTTTCACAGGATGGCTCAGTTGACTCTGCTTGGCTCGCTCTAGCCTGGGCATAGAGGGTCCAAGTACTCTCTCACAGCAAATCAGCTGTAGAAGGTGAAATCTACCTTCTCTCTCCAGTCTCTATTCCACTTTTTAACCAGGGCTTATGAATTGTGCACTTTGAGAATCACCAGTGGAGTAAAAAAAGTCCTAAATGACATAAACTCATACCGGGATTAACAGACATGTAATAAATGAAGTTATTGGTTCTTCCTTGAATTCTGTATTTTGCTGCTGTATTTCTGAGTTTTGAAGAGGCCCTCAGAGTTCAAAGGCCCAACACTTTTGGGTCAGAAATGTGGCTCAGAGTTTTGAAGGAATCATGACCTCAGAGAAGCTGAGGGTCAAACTTGCTGTGTAAGCATAAGGTCTTTGACATCTGGAAATTAAATATGGCAATGAAAATCAGCACTGGGGATGAAAATACTGTATACAATCTAGTTGAAATCTAATGTTTCAGATGGACAGGTTAAAGTTTGTGTTTCTGTCCATCTCTGTTTTTGGAGAAGGCCATTCAACTGGAAACCTTGTATGAATGTCACAAGAGTTTTTTATAAATAGGATTTCTGAGCTGATGGCAATAGGCTTTTTTTTTTTTTTTTAAAAAAAAAAAAAAAGAAGCTGTAATTATGGGTAAAAAGTACAAGAAGGAGTTAACCTACCTTTAATTTGAGCAAAACCAAATGCATCTGCATCTCATGTACACCAAACTAGTGAGATCACTTGTTTTACTTTGCTACCACACCAATGAGAAGTTCAAACTAGAGGGCATAGATCTCAATTCCCAGTGTTAGGGAATACAACATGACTCATGTTTATCTCTGGCCTTGAAACGGGCAATGTTTGGTTTGCTGGTGGTTGTACATGAGAAGTGGTCTGCTTAGGAAAGGACAGTGACCATAATGGAGATGGCAGCACCAGCAGTGTGGATGTTGTTGTAACTGCTATAAGAAGATGCTTCTCTAGTTGTGGCTGGCAATTTCAGGTTCATAATGTTTAAGCGACGGGTGGTTTGGGATGGGTTATTTCCTTCCTTTCCTTTACTAGCAGTGCTGACGTCTGTCTGTAGGCAAAGCTTCTGCTGGCAGCGTGGGTCCCAGGATCTTTCTTTGAACACGATCCAAACTCCAGTGGCAGTAGGGTGGGCAGGAGGTTCCCAGACAGTCATGCATTGTTCGAACTGGCTGGTGGTTTGTCCTCCCCCAGCACAAATATTGAAAGGGAATAGCTGAACACATGAATACCAATGCAGTAAACTCTGAGGAATGCAGACAAAAGCTTGTCGTGGCTCTCTAAGCTCCTAGACCATACAAACTTGCTCAAGACCAAGATGTGTAGTCTTGATTCTCTCTAATGTAGTCTAACCCTGAGTATAAGAATTTATTAACCTACTTGGACAGTGATTTTGCTAAGGTTTCTCCCATCATAGAAGATGAAAACCATAGAAGATTAAAGCCAAAATATTTCTTCCTTTGAAGAATATGGAACTTGTATATCCAAGCTGCTTTCATAACACAGGGCTTTAAAAACATGCTTTATTTGTAACACATTTTTTTTGGGAGGGAGGAGGAGTTACTATTTTTCATTTTTGCCATTATTTTCACTTCTCTCCTTCCCACTCTTTCTCTTCCACCCATCACTGCCCAAGTTAAAAAAGGTAAAAGGAACAAACAAACAAACAAAAAAAGAAAATAAACATAACTCTTAAGTGAAGTTCTCAGTCCTTAAATGCCCCTCTCCCCAAAACATCGGCCACCCTGTCCCAACCTGGGAGTAGGACGTACTGAGACATGAAATAACAGCTCAGCAAATCTCTGCTGCACAGGGGACACAAAGCAACTTTTTCTACCAATAGCTCTGTAAGGTAACAAGAGAGCATTCCCTCTGAGACAGGGTGTCTCATGTGACCTTCCTTATCCCTCTTCCTTTTCCCCTGAGTCCATTGCCAGGGCAGACTGTTGCCTTATATCTCCACAGGAAGCAGTATCGCGCTTCCCCGAGGACGAGCAGTTGGCACGAATTCAAAATGTCATCCAGGAGCTCCCACCATCGCATTACAGGTGAGAATGTGTCCACTGAGGTGCTGAGGAACAGCATGGTAACCCTCACCATCAAGGAATATTGCCTGAATTAATTTCCAGAAGGCAGTTCCCAAAAGCTGACTCACCATTTCCAAATCTGACAACAATTTTTCTGGCATTTAAATATCATTGAACAAAACATTGTTAGTGGTTGAACAAGCTCCCCTGGGTATGATCCCCCTGGCACCTTTCGCCAGTGTCCTGAGTGTGGTGAGGAGAAGGTAGATCACCTTCTGGTGGTTCTTGAGCTAAGCTCTCAGACTTCGCAGAACCTCACTCCCTCTCCCAATCATCTGCCATCTTCGTTGCACCCATCACACTAAGGATTGTTTGGTCCATGCCCCATCCTTGTCCACCCCAGAGCACAGTTGTTCAGATGTTCACTGCAGCCCCATGTCAATACTGGTGCTGTAATTCTTCCATTCTATGGGGCTGTTGTGCCATTGCAGACGCTGCCTTCCTTGAGGAGGAGACAACTGTGAGGTCAGGGCTGGGTCTGAGCCTTGCTGTCCCAGTGGGTGGGCATCAGTCACTTCATGCTTTTTTCTCTCTTCATATGAAACCACTACAGAACGCTGGAATACCTGATCAAGCACCTGACTCACTTGGCCTCCTTCAGCAGCATGACCAACATGCACACCAGAAACCTGGCCTTGGTGTGGGCCCCCAATCTCCTCAGGTACAGTAGAGAGTCTTCTCATCCAGAGCACCACGCTGAGCTCTAAGGGGAGCACCAGCACCTGAGCCTGGAGACCCATTCCTTGAGGGAAATCCAAAGGCAGGGAAAAGCAGAACTACTAAAAGGAACAGTAGAGCAGAGCAAACAACTTTTAAAAGGAGAAAAAATTCTTCCAGGTTGAATAATGTGAGATTGTACTGCCAGTATCCAAGGAAGCTTGTGGTTTGATGTGTTTCTTATATTAAAAGAAAAAAAAAAAAAAAAGCTGTTATTTGCAAGTTGAGTACATCAATTTAAAAATGAGGAGTTAGCTCATCACTGTGGAACGGAAATGACATTTCTGACAGTGCCAGTACAACAGCAGTGGGGTGATGAGAGACAGCATGGCTTGGAAGGGAGGGCAACAGGGAAATCATACTACAGGCCTGTGCCCAGATCTGCTTGGACATAAGCGAGATGAGCATTGTGGGCTTCAGATGGCAGCTAGTGTCAGGTCTCAAGGCCTCCAGCTTGTCTGACATGTTTGCTATGCCTGGGTCTCTGCTGGGAAGAGGTCTGGATAAGATGCAGGCAAAGGTTTGGCTGATGTGTTGTAGAGCTAAGCAGAACAAGAAAAAATAGGGAAAAAAAAATAATTTTGTGTCTTGTTGAAATTCCCTTCTGCATCTATCCCATGCCCGCATATTGAGAGGAATGAAAAATGCAGGGAGAGTCCAGGACTGTAGCTGGGCAGGAGAGAGGTACTGGCAGAGCTGGAAGGTAGCCCTGGGCTGGCAGAGGACAGGAGGGAGAGACATTGGCTAGAGAGGTACAGGTCTGAAAAGTGTTCTCTAAAGTTATCTCACCCTTTTAAATCACAAAACAGGCAGAGCACGTTCTGAAAATGAATCAAATGTTGACTGTATTGTATATCATAAAGTGGACCTTTACTACTGAAACATTTTCATTCTACCATCTGTCCTTGTCAAAAAACCTGAAGTCTGTTTCCTTTTGCAATCTTTTCTAAGTGCAAGCCCCAGGGAGGGTAAGAAAGGAGCAAGCAATGCAACTGCAGCCTCCTTACAGGGTTATCCTCTTGGCAGTGCCCCAGGCTATTATCTAGCACACCAGTCATTAACTTTACAAAGGATCCATTGCCCAGAGATAATTTCTTCAGCAACACTTTGGCATGTCAAGATAAGGAATGTTTCTTTGATGAGAGCAAGAGTAAAAATGGGAGAGTGCAGGGGGACAAAGAAGAGACACACAGCACAGGGTGGGGAAGACCTGAACAGGGTTCTAAGGGATTTCACTGAGAGATGACCAAAGCATTGAGTAGGGATCAAGAAGCAGTGTTTGAAGGCTCCTGAGTTGTCTTTCCAGTCCAATTTTGAAACAGCTAAAAGAGGAGCATAGAAGGAGAAGAGCGGAGCGTGAGTCGCAGTTTTATCTACTGCTGAAGAACATAAAAGTGAAGTAAGGAAAATAACACAGGCAGGAAGGAGAGCAGAAGAGGTGGCAGAGAAAACAGGGCAAATAATTTTTAGAAGAGTGAAAAGGCATCAAGGATGGGAGTCCATGAGGGAATGAGATCAAGAAGTGCAGCAAGAGTGGGGAGACCATCCCCGTTCCAAGTCTTGCAGGAAGAAACCTGGTCTCTCCTTCCCTGGGGCCGTGTGTGGCAATGCTGGCTACTCTCATACTTCTTTCCTGCTGCAGGTCAAAGGAGATTGAGGCAGTTGGCTGCAATGGGGATGCAGCTTTCCTGGAGGTGCGAGTGCAGCAGTTGGTGATTGAGTTCATCCTGAATCATGTGGATCAGATCTTCAACAACAACAGAAAAGCCAGCTGTGCAGAGAACATTGGTAACAACTTCCCTGAGCTGCGCTATGTGTCATTTGCCATGTACTCCAGGTCTAACTGGGTCCCCTTCCACTAATATTTCAAGCACATTGACTCTACCCTTACTGTGTTCATATATTTCCCCAAACAGACCTTGAGCCATTCCCTCATTGTTCTTGTACTGGTCATCCACGTTTCCAACATTTTGTTTTTGAATACCAGCCTCCTGCAGTGTGCTGAGACAGTGTGCTGTGGCTCATCTTTTACATGATCTCACTTGGCTTAACCTTTTCTGCAGAAGGAAGACCACCTGATTGCTTCTTCCTCCTGATCTAAGCCTTCTCTAAGCCTAACAGCTGGAGTCTCATTTCTTCTCTCAGGCTCCCCCAGTTATAATTCTTCATACCGATGATACCTGCCCTGCAGCCACCATATCCAACCAAATCAGAAGCCACACTCCCAAGATAAAACTTAAGCTTGTGTTCCAAAAACTTATATCTTGTACTTATGAACATTTTATGAAAGGAGATTTTTTCTAATTATTATTTCTGGGACATCAGCAGTCTTGGGAAATGGTAATTTTTCTTATTTAGTGACAGGTTTGTCAAAATGCTTTTAAGCCTGGGAAGTGAGAGGGCTTGAATCCACCATGACCTCACATAATTTCAGAAATATGTTCTGTTTTACACACTAGGAAGACTTGTAATACCTGCAGAAGTGAATGAGTAATCTTTTTGCTTTCCAGCCCTGTGTCAGTTTATCCCATCCACCTTTCTCTTAACTTGTGGCATTCCCTATTAGTCTGTTCTTGGAGACCACAGTTCCAGTGTGGTGCCCTGCTTGACCTGGAGCACCCTTACTCTACCAGTGAGTGTGCAGTTCCCATGCCCTTGTTTATGCCCTGGCAGGAGGCAAGGTGTGAGGAACTGCACCCATACTGCCGTAAGCATTGCAGCAAAATGCTGACTGGTAAATTCCAAGGTTTCTGGTTGTACTCTAGGTCACTGTTCCAAAACTGGCCCAAGTGTTGAACACTACTGGCTTTAAACAACTGTGTGGAGCCAGGAGATGAACATCTCAGATGATTTCTTAGTGGGAAAATGCCCCTTCACCTGGCTTCTCTGCACAGGCAGAAGCTTGCTCCCTGCTTCAGCAGTAGCGATAAGTACTGAGAGGACTCTAGAGACTGCTCCTTTCATGCACCTTGAGCTGATCTATTTAGGATAGACCTGCTGGTGGTGTGGCAGATGGGAAGGTGTCTTTGCCACTGCCTGTGTAAAACAGAGACCTTCAGTTCTCAGAGCTGTCAGCCATACTGCTCTCCATAGCCCTGAAATGCATTAGGAAGGCAAAGTAATGCTGGTTTTCAGAACAGCACCCCTCTCAGAACAAGACAAGGAGAAAGAAGTGGAAGAGAGAAAGATTTGGCACTGGGGTTAGATTTGGGACTGAAATCTGGGGAGGGAGGGTGGGAGGGAGGGAAGGAAGGAGGAGAAAGAGGAATGCATGAATCCTGGCAGTTTTCAGAAACACCTCTTTCACACTAAAATGTCTACAGCAGAGGCAGCAAGACTGTGAAACCGAGACTTTGACTGGTGAGTGTGGCCCCTGTTGGGAATGCACTCGGATGGATAAGGTTGCTGGGGAGATGGAAGACTTATCTGACAAAAAGCCTCTCTCACTGCACGTGCCGCTCCTTTCCCCCCTCCACAGGAGATGTTCCAGTCAAATAAAGACATGAAGCTCTTGGCTCTCGTCTCCCCTCACCCCAAGCTGGAATGTATTTTCTTGCTTTTCAGAGAGTACATCGGTTGTGAAAAGTCTGACTCTCCCCTCAGCCTCCCTGCCAATGAAACTGGTGAGCCTGGAAGAAGCGCAGGCACGGAGTCTGTCGGCCTCCCACCCTGCTCGTAAGGAAAGGAGAGAGAACAGCTTGCCTGAAATTGTCCCTGTTACTGGGTCCCTCTTCCACACAGTTGTTGACCTCCCTGACAGCAAGTAAGTGCTAAGAGTATGAAGTGCAAACAAAAAAGTGCAGGTTCCCCAGCATGATTGGGAACGAGACTTCAGCTAGCGTGATGTCCCCACACCTGCACACATGAGCCACCACTGGGAGACAATTGTGTGCCCTTCTCAAAAGAGGCAGAGCTGCACCTGAGAAGCGTTACAGTTGTTGGGTTCATAGCTCCACTAGTTCTCATCCCTACATCAGGGCAAAACCTCACAGACCTCCTGTGGGAAGAATGAATTTCTTTGCATCCTTAGGTCTGCTCAGGATTTGGTTAAATTTTGACTGAGTGCCACAGGTTTGGACACAGCTTTCCTATGAGCTCCAGCTGTTGGTGGCTAGTCCATGGCACACCTGGGGACACAGACCTGCTCAGCTTTGTTGTTCTTCAGGTTTCTCTGCCAAGTAATTCATAGCCAAGTAATAAGCCAAATTTTCACTCCTGGTATGGAGGGATATTTAGTGGCACCTGTGCCATCTGTGTGTACGCCAGGAAGAGTCCTGTTTCAGCTGAGGTTGCTGTAGTTGTTGGCAGTGCTGCCCAGCACAAGTATTTCTATTGGTCTGTCTATCTGATAATATATGGCTACTCTACTGCTTGGTTCTGAGAGTTTATAGCACCTGCAGCAGGAGGCTCATTAATCTACTGACCCATAAAGCACCGTAGCAAAGACATTTCTTTACACTTGATATATTAAAGCCAAAACAAGCCATCTAACACAGGACTGACAAGAGGATAACCAGCTTCAGACAAAAGGGTGTATTGCCCCTCTGGAGTGCTTTTTCCTTTATCACTGGAAGAGAACAGTCCTGTCCCCAAGATACTAATCCTCTTTGTAAGACTGATTTGTGCTCTTCTGAGTATTGATCTGAAAGAAAAGTGGAACTATGGGTGTAGAAAGCCCATTTTGGAGAGCAGGATAGGGAGATAAAAAGTTTTTGATCTGGAAGAGGGGTGATTGAAGGAAGACTCAGAATGAGTATATGAAGGAACTGAAACAGAGCTTCATTCAGTAATACACTTAGAAGAAAATTGAATTCTGAAGTAGCAGCTTCTTTCTGTTTAAAGCTGGGGTTTCCAAGGAGTCACAGGGAACTGCCAGCCCACTTCCTCTGACATTTACTAGAAATCAATTTAATTGCCTTAAGCCTTCTTTTGGTTAGTACATTACAATAGCATATGATCATGTAACACCCATGATTATATTCATGTTGGCCTAAGAAATATTAAAAGCTAGTTTGCATTAAGAGATCCTTTTATTTTTGCAAATTCATAAAACTTAGAAGACATGAGGACTTTAAAGGATAGCTTTGTGCTCTGCCTGATAGTACCAGTTCTATCAGTTCTCTGGAATTTATCTTGCTTCTGTCATTAAAACTCATTTTAAAAGCAATTTTTCTTTATTGTACTGCAAGATATTTTTAGCCTCAGAACCCCCTCCTTTCTGGAGACAGGCGTGGTTTATCCCTTAGTCAATCACAGTTGTTGTAGCATGATGCCACAGCCAGCTCTCTTGAAGAGGCAGCTTAGGTGTCTTTCTATCCATGACATGGTTAAATCAGCAATACAGATAAATCACTTGTAGAAAAGCAAGAGCTGGTTGTGTAGCTATGCCTTGCATACCTTAGAATTAAAAGAGGTGTGAGAAGAAAAGCAGGACAGACCTGAAGGGAAAGAGCTCAGAGGTTTTTTTGTGGGATATTAAAAAGACAAAAGTCTCTAGGGTTTGGTAACCTTCTGAGCCCTTTTTCCTTTCAGGAGAAAATTATCTACCAAGTCCAAGAAATGGAAGTCGATATTTAACTTGGGCCGTTCTGGCTCAGAATCAAAGTCTAAACTGAGTCGAAATGGGAGTGTCTTCGTAAGGGCACAGAAGCTCTCTGGTAAGAACAGACTTTTCAGTTAAATATTTCCTTCTGCATCTTTCTTCTGCAACATTGATAGCACGGGGCAACCCGTATCCACATGACACTAATACCATTAGACTTGAGGTAGTCTAATTGTTGCTTTGTTTCATGGACATCTGATTTTCACTTGACGGTGAGAAGCACCCTTTCAGGAGGATATCCCAAACAGCTACAGGAAATATTAAATTTTGGTATGTGATAAACGGGCTCCCATTGCCCAGCTGTCAAGCTTGGGAACTGGGGATTTCTATGTAGACTTGGATTAGTCCACTCTACCAGCGCAGCCATCCTCTGTGTCCTAATATTTCTTACATGGCACTGGGTGAATGGCTGTCTTTCCAGGCCGTCCTTCTATTAAAGGGCACTAAAGAACCGACTCTCTTGAGTGTCTTTGAGAAAAACAAGGTGCTGGGAGTTGGCTTCTAGCTCTCAGTATTTTGAGGGAAGCTATTACTTTTGCAGAACTTACAAGAGAGAAGTTGTCTTTTTTCCTGGCTGTAATCCTAAATTTTAGTTCCTCTGAGCTGCAATCTCTTCAGCACTCTGCTTCCAAGGAAATCACATGGCAGTGCCAATTCCCAGTGTTCAGAAATGATGACTTGAGTTCTAAAAATCATGAAGTTGACTGAAAGTAATCACAATTTGTAGAAGAAAGCATACCCTTTATAACCTGAGTTCATAAAGAAGTGTTTCAGGTTTATACGTTCCAGATTTTTTTAGTGTCTGCAATAAAAGAAATTTACTTTCTAAAAAGATTAAGGTGGGAATTTTTTTAGATAGTCTCATGACTCAAGGAGCTGATGTTCAGAGGAGAGCTATCAAGCACTGCAAGACTTAAAATGAAATAGTTAATTTTGGCAACGTTACCCACCACCACATATGAGAGGCTGTATTTGGCTGAGAAGTGAGTGTGAAGCCAAATGCTGGATCTAGCTCCATTTCGACCCCTGCCTTCTCCCATGTTTTGCATGTACAGATGGCCTTGCATACGGTGCCTGTGGCAGGCCTCAAAATAGCTTTCCATCCTATTTTGATCACGGGATCACCTTCGCACTTTGATAAGGAATACTCTGTCCCAAAATAGTGCCAACCCAAGGATGCCCAGGAATGACTGGAGCCCACTGACTGTGGGGGCTGAGTCTTGTTCCAAGCCCAGTAGTGACTGACAGGAGGCTGTATGTTTTCACCAGCAGGACGCAAAAAATGCACAACGGTGTGCAGAGATTTAGGCACTGAAGTAGCAATTTTGAGGAGCAGCACTTTAGCACTGCTGTGTTGTGCTTTTGAGTCCTCTCTGTTTACAGCCTAATGAGAGGAAACAGGTGAACTTGCTGTCGAAACTCAGCACATGCTTTAGCACAGTTTGTGTCTGCGCACACACGTCTGCAAGTCACATAAAATGCAAGCTCCACAGCTTCAATTCCCTTCCTCAGGGGAAGCGGACCCAGTGCTCGAGACATCATGCCATATGAACGTAAAAGGTAGACAGGACTCCATATAAATGCAAAAAGTCGCTGGAGTTTCTCCTATGCTCATGTGAAAGTCAGTCCCAGAAGCCTTAACTATATAAACAAATGAAGTCCAACAAGCTTGCTCATTTTCTGCCTTACCTACTTTATGCAACATTGTAAACAGCAAATGCTGATCCCAGACATTTTCCAGAGCTCCATGGTCCCTTTTTAGGCTGCTGGAGACTAACTCGTCTTCCTTGCCATTCACCCCCACCTCCCCTTTTCAGACTGGTAACAGCAACATGCTTCCAAAACCTCTCAGGAACAGACCTGTAAAGTGTTTGGTGACAAATGGCAGCTTGTTTCTGGACAAGCAAGTCCAGTGAGGATGACCAGGAAAACTGGCTACTTACTGCCCTCCTAAATTCCCTTGCTGGAGGGAGGGCAGGCTCACACCAGCTAAAAGCCTGGGGGTGCAACATAAAAATAACCTAACATTTGCTATCAGGGATGAGAGGTGAGAAGGCATTTATGTCAGTTTAGTTAAAAAGTCCTCACAACCAATGGCCTGACTTGATCGGGGAGGCCAGTGGCACGTAAGAGCTTTGGAGATGCTTAGGCTGCTTCATAGTGGAGATGGTGTTGACTGGCTGGGTTAAGTATAGCTCTCCACATGTCCGGCAGGTGCAAAGCTGTTGTTAGCGCTAGCAGATCCCCAGCTGTGTGGACAAGTGTTGTGGGTAAAAAGCTGCATGTGTGGATACAGAGGGGGAATGCTTGGAAATGGAAAATAACTTTGATGTCTCTATGGCATACCCATCTATGTGTAGATTTTATGGGCTGAAAGCTGCAAAGATGCGGCATCTGAAGCCTGTTTCTAAAACTCATTTTTCACAGAAAAAGCAACAATTCGGCCCGCGAAGAGCATGGACTCGCTGTGTTCCCTGCCAGTAGAAGGTGAGACATGAATAGCTTAGACTGTAAGAGTGAAGGATTATGCCTCTGTGTTCTCAGCTTTTCCCTGTGCCTGCATGGATGCGGGGGTCTATTTCTTTGCCTATCTCACCGTATTGTGTATCTTTGGTACCATGGTACCATGGCTGCTGACATCTGCTCCCGCCTTTGAGGGCATGCATTTTTAACCCTTTTCTGTGTCTTGTATGTTGGTGCACGCACCTGAGAGTTACCACTGTGCCTAGCTGCATCTTTATTAGCAGTGGGATCACTTTGATTTCTAGGCACCAAATTCTCATTTGTAAGGAAAAGTATAAAGCGGTGAAAAGTGCTTGCAATAAGCCAACAGAGCCTGGAGCTGTGATCTTTTTGGGCGATGCATGCTACAAGGGGTAATGGATGCAAGCTGGAACATAGGAGATTCCAGTTAAATATGAGGAAAAACTTCTTTACAGTGAGGGTGACTGAACACTGGAAGGGGCTGCCCAGGGAGGTTGTGGAGTCTCCTTCCCTGGAGACATTCAAAACCCGTCTGGACGCGTTCCTGTGTGACCTGATCTAGGTGTTCCTGCTCTGGCAGGGGGATTGGACTAGATGATCTTTCAAGGTCCCTTCCAATCCCTGATATTCTGGGATTCTGTGATTTGGCTGCATCTGATTGAGAGGGGACTCTCATAAATGTCTTAGGTGATATCCACTGAAGGGGAGCCTATTCAGCCCTGCGTGCCAAGATTGAAGGCAGCTCCAGGGCTGAAGCCTGAAAAGTGTTCCATGCCTGCTGTCCCCATCTCTCTGGGGAAATGAGGGTGTTCACCAGGGCAGGAGCCATCCTTGGAGGGACCAAGGAGGGCTCCGCATAGAGGAAGGTTTCTTGCTAGTGCTTCACTTCCCACTGACTCCCTTCTATCTTCTTTCGCCTAGGGGAGGATGAGAAGAGCAGATTCAAACGGACAGTGACTACTGGAGGGTTTTTTGTCCCAGTGATGAAGATACGGACAGGAGGCACAGGCAGCTCATATGACCTCAGTAAAGAGAATGAGTGGGAGCAGGAAGGATGCTCGGAGCTGAGCGGGGAGAAAGGTCCTCCCCGGACACCACAGGCAAAATCACCCCCTGAGCAGCTGAAGGTCTTCCGGGCAACAGAGGATGCTGAAAACGATCAGACTTCCCCCAAAAGTGGCCGCATGTTCTACACTTCCGAAACAGCTGCCAAGTCAGGCTTCCCAAGCAGCCTCTTTCCCTTGGAGGCCTCCCCTCGTCACCAGAGGAAAGCCCTGAACATCTCAGAGCCCTTTGCTGTCTCTGTACCCCTCCGGGTATCTGCAGTCATCAGCACCAACAGCACCCCCTGCCGTGTGCCCGCCAAGGAGAAGCTTTCTCTCTCCAGCCTGGAAGAATTGTCTTCTCTGGTGGCTGAGAGCACGAGCCCTTCTGCTCAGGAAGCAGGGACCCACACGAGGACGGAGCAGGCAGTGGAGCGGAAGGAGAAACCGCCGGGGCCCACCCTGCCAGCACCAGCATCCAGAGGTAAAAATGTGTTAAGAAAGGCAAGGTGGAGCCTCTGTCAGGCTACTGGAGGTGGCTTGCAGCTTGGTGGCTTGAGGGTTGCTCGAAAGACACTGAGCTGTAGCAGGGTGGGTGTTATGTTCGCAGTCAGGTCGGTGCTTGTTGCACTAATGAGACTGGGGAGGTGGGTGGCCAGTAGTGTCCTGCTGTGCCTGGAGGAAGCTCTTTAGCTTTGTTAGTTGGCATTGGGTTGAAACAGCACTGCTTTTTCTTGGGGCACATGTTTTCACTCACAAGTAGTTACATCGTTTTTGTGTTTCTGATTCAGGCTCTCACCCTGAGGGGGTAGTGGCAGCCAGGAAACCCGAGACCTTAGAAACTCCACAGCCAGCAGCAGAAAATCAGGAGATGTTATATGCTCAGAGAAGCAGCACAAGCAGCCCCAGCAACCCCCAGCAGTCATTGCAGCAAAGTCCCACCTCGGAACAAACACCAGCGACAGAGGTTCATACAGGGCCCTGCCATGCAGACTCAGCAGAGCAAGGACACCTCAAGATGAAGGATGTCTCCTCAGAAGGCAGCTGTGGCCAGCGGGAGATAGAGATGGCTAAGGCAGAAGAAAGGTCACCCTTAAGAGATGTGGTAAGGAAGAAGGCATAAGAAAAAAGATGGGGACAGTGTCACAGTGGTGACTGGGAGACTGTTTTAGTTTCATTGTGTGTCTGTAGTCATGACAACTCAGTTTATGACCTAGGCTAAGCAGGGTCAAGAACTGACCATGTACTGATTTCTCTTCTGTTCACGTGACTGTGATTTACCTTTATGCAACTGCTCACTGTCCCCTTTTAGATTTCTTTTCCTGTAACTATTTGATTGCAGTCAGTACAACTTGTCTGCTCTGAGACACTCCAGATGTGAGACTGTCCAGATGTCTGAGCATTTTGACCCATGGTCTCTGAATTCCCCTTCTATTTTTACTGTCCCCTTTATCCTGGACAGCCTGAACAGTCCTTTTTTCTTCCATTTGCTACAAACTATTTCTTTTAATTATTATTTTTGCCTCCTCTATATTTCTAGCAGAGATTTTTCACCAAGTTTCTTGCAGTGATACCCATCTCTGGACAGCTATTTAAAGATCTATTGGCATAGTTCCTTGAATAGATTATTCATTCCAGTTTGTGTGCAATTTGGGAATGCAGATCCTCTGGCAAGGCCAAGTGAGCACTGAATGGGAAGAGCTGAGAAAAGGTCTGAGACATTCCAGCTACTCATTCACTCTTTCAGTACATCTGTCCAGGCCTCATTTTGGCTGCACATCTGATCTTCTCCTCCATAAACCCACTTGTTTATAGATGCGTTTCCTTCCCTGGACTGGTAGCAGTTGGCATGTGTGTGTTTCTGTACTCATGAGTGCCCTCGTCCAGGAGCCTGGCTTTTCTATCAGGACTGTTTGAGGAAAGCGGAGGGTTATTTGCTCATATGTTATGAGCTGCCAGGTCATGGTATTTCCTTTATTTTTCAGACTGAGGACCCCACGAACGCCCTTCTAGAACCGCTGTGGCCAGAGATACAGCAGGAACTGAAAATTATCGAATCTGAAGAAGAGCTCTTGCCAGCAGCTGTCCCCAAGACAAGCCTAATTTCCGAATCCTCTTCTTCAGTACAAGCAGATAGTTTTTCCTCTGGCCCAGGGCAGGGTCCAACACTGCCTGAGCAGAAATCTGAAAGCAGAACACCACAGACAACAACTCAGGTGACTTTACTTGGTGCCAGGGGCACAGAACAACAAGAAAGCCTCCACAACTGCCAGTCTGATATGGCTGCACAGCAGAGCTGTGCTTCAGCCCTACCCAAAGTGGGTACTCTTCCGATTGGCACAGCTGCTCCAAAGAACCACCACCCAGTGGTGGAGGACAGCAGGAGTGAATGTCTCACTCCTTCTCTGGACTGGAAGCTTCAGAAAGAATTCAATGAAGTTGCCCCAAGTGATGAATTTTCTTGTTCCAAAGGAGAGTCAGGGAGAGAAAAAGATAACATTCAGCAGCTGCAGAGGGAAAAGGATGGTCTTACCAGAGTCCAGAGTCCTCAGGCTCAGAGGGAGAAGCCTGAGATAATGACTGCTGATGAAAGGGACACATTCTCCTCCAAGGTGCTGAGTGGAACTGGAATCCAGGACTTGAAGGAGGGCAGTCCTACTAGCAGAACCCCTGATTCTGGTGACCAGGATGATGAGGATACCTGGACAGATAATGTTCAGAGCTTAGAACTTGTGGAGCCATGGGAGGATCACCAGTGGGTTACAAGCCCACTCCATTCCCCCACCGTTAAGGACACACAGGAGAAAATGATACAAGAGTTTCAGCCACAGAGACAGAGAGCAGAGACAGGCTTTTCATTTAGACCACGATTTAGTCGCAGCCTCTCCCTGGACAGTAAAGACACAGTGATGAGTCTGTGGACCATCCCATTCTCTTTCATAGATGCCCCTGGCCAACAGGAACCGTGCAATGATGTTCTACCAGTCACTCATGAGTTGCCCAAAACACAGCCCATCTCCCCCTCTAGTTTGGGCAAAGCAAAGCAACATGAGAATGGCACAAGTACTTCAGAAGAACCTTTGAAACCTGAGGATCTCAGGTACCCCCTCAGCAGGGAGGAAGCACCAGCTGAGAAAGAAGGACCCTCTAGAATCCCTCTTCCAGAGCCAGAGGAAAAGAAAGTGGATGTGAGCAATGAAAACATTTGGAGCTCAAAGCTTGATCTGTCTTTACCATACCAAAATAGCCCAGGCAGTTCTTCACAGGTGAAGAACAAAAAGGAGGAGTTAACCATATCTCAGGACACTGCCCTGGAAGGAGAGACTGTTGCCAAAGCATTGTACTCTGCCACTGAGTCACACTTGAGTAATAAAGATGAAGAAACACCCCGCAAAGTGAAGACTAGGCCGTCATCCCTCAACTTGGATTCACTCCTTCCCACCCCAGATTTCTTCACATTTGAGAACCTGTCCATGCCCTCTGCCCCTGGGAACCGCCTGTGTGGGCAGAAGGAAGTAAAAAGCAGTGACTCTGTTCCATCCCTGCCAACTGCCTATCCTGCAACCAGAAAAGGTGTTCCCTGGGGGTCTCATTTCAATGCCCACATGGATCTAGACTTGGATTACCTGGCAATGGCCCATGCCACCACTGGCCGTCGTAACTCTGCCCCTGTCAGTGTGTCAGCAGTCAGGACCTCCTTCATGATTAAGATGTGCCAGGCTAGAGCGGTGCCTGTGATACCACCCAAGATTCAGTACACCCAGATCCCCCAGCCCCTGCAGTCTCAGAACGCCACTCCCCCGTCTGAGAAGAAGGAAGCAGAAGCCAAGCAGGCTGTCAGGCAGAATCAATGGGTAACATGGAGCCACCTGGAGGCCCCCAAGAGCCCACTGACAGAGAAGAAAGCCAAATCAGAGAAAGAAAACAGTGACCCAGCTCAAAAGGACTCAGCCTGTCCTTGGCACAGCAGCCTTGGCTCACCACTGGAGCCGTCTCAGTCCAGCCATCACCCCACTCTGGATGCCCCTGTTCTGCGCCGAAAGCGCACCTCTGAGGGGGAGACAGCTGGAGATAACCCACAGTCCTCAAAGATGGAGAGGCCTTCAGGGTTCTCCAAGCCTTCCTACAGATCTAGGCCTGGGAGGCCCCAGAGTCTGATTCTCTTCAGTCCCCCTTTCCCCATTATGGACCATCCCTCCTCTTCAGCAGACTCCAGGGTGTTGTTATCACCCATAAGGAGCCCCACTCAGACCACCTCTTCGAGCCCCATTTGTGGAGATCTGTCTGAGACTTCGCGGACAACGCCCGAGGGGGTGATGCTGCGGAACAAAATGACCATCCCCAAGAATGGCCAGAGACTGGAGACCTCTACTAGCTGCTTTTACCAGCCCCAGAGGCGCTCTGTGATTCTGGATGGACGAAGTGGGAGGCAAATTGAATAACAACTGTTTCTTTTATTGCGTTTTCTTTTCTTTTTT
>VZTM01020181.1:188852-252823 GCA_013400555.1 Jacana jacana
TTTTTTTTTTTTTTTTTTTTGTGGTGGATAGGATGGGAATGTCCAAGACCAACTCTGTTGCCATTTTGCTGTTGTTATAGCTATTTTGTTAAAGGTGGACCCAAATCCTTTACAGTTTCTTCCAAAGCATTTTGCTATGGAGGGTCACAGTCTTTTTGTCTTGCTTTTCCTTCTCTTTCTCACCCCTGCCTAATCCCCCACTCTGCTTTTTTTTTTGGTAATCCAGTCCCAGGGAACTTGCATTTCCTCATACTTATTGTCTAACAAGCCCTGAGAAAGTCTTAGCCTCCTGATGGAAAAAAAGGAAAAATAAATCTTGGTATAATTGGAAAATAGGACTGGGAGGAAACACTGTTCCAAAACACTGGAGCTCAGGGTGCAGGGGCACAGTATGTACTGAGAAGGTAAGTCCAGATGTTTGGGACCTCCTTCCATTGTTTCCCACTCACCAGTAAAGGACCATGCCTATTACCATCTCTGTTGTCTGATTTAGAAGGTGTAAATAAACAGTGCAGGAGGTCAGGGACAGCTGAAGAGGAGGGTGAGGCTGGCATGAGCAACTCATACAGGGTGTGAGACACCTAAAGATGTTCCAGTGACAAACATACCACATGAAGGCACTTCCTCCAGCTCTGTCCTTCAATCAAAGATGTACTCTTTCCAGCATGTGCAAGGGGTGGAATGAAAGTAGATGGACAATAAACACCTCGTTGTTCTTTTAACCTTCCATATCCTATTCATGCATTTTGTTGTGCCCAGCCATACCTTCCCTGGCCAGACAAGACCAGTGCAGCTGGGGAATGAGTGTACAGACTTCTCAGGCTGGTATCAATGAAATAAAAAATACAGTTATAGCAAAAGCCAGTATTAATTATTTTCATCATTGCTTAAAGACAGATGACACCTCTGCAACTCTCATCTCCAGCTGTACTCCACACCACCAATAGCAGAAAAAAGCAAGAGGATCTCTGATCTGCATGTCCTCTCTGGCACCCTGACTGACATATCTTTGACCCTTAGTCTTTCATTGCCACTGTGTGGCGTATTCCCAGGTGCTTCTTCTTCCTTTAAACTTCCTCTCCTTGTGACTTTACACGGTTTCTTTGAGAGCATGTCTGGTTGTCATCTCTCTGGCTCTTAGTGCTTTAAGATAGATTAAAAGTATGATAAAGAGGGTGATCTGTGGGACTGTGGAACAGATCATGAATGATATCCTGAGAGGGGGATTTGAAGTGAATCAAACTCTCTCCTGAAGGGCAGTTATTGTTACAGGCATATACATGTTCATATAAACAACTGCTGCGGGAATAGAATTAGAGCTTTCTTTATAAAGCTTCTATCTCTGCATTTACCTCAGGCTCATCTATTGCCTGGTATGTGACCGTGGGCGATTGCAAAGTCAGGTACAGCCTGTGCTGTCTCTGCAATTTAACTGTCACTGGTTACTGCAGAGAAGACGGGAACACAGGTGTTGCTGCCAACCCCGAGACTGTCCCTGTAATGGTCCTTGCAGGAGCCATCATTTGTGGAAATGTCTGAGTCTGTAGGCCCTCAGGTGGGTATTAAGGGGTATAGTTTAAGCAGTAAATGAGCATCTGGTAGGAAGTGCTATGGCTACTACAATGAGTGTCAGTCAGGATGTCCTAATGGATGTATGTTTAGGGTTTTTTTTCTAAAGTACTGTAATTTTCAAGTTGTTAGCAAACTCAGCTAATCAGCTCCTGAATGTGTCACTTAATTAGTGTCCGGAGCTCCTACAGTGCTTTCTCTGCACTCTTCCATTGCTAGAGGGGAGACATGCCAGAGTACTTTTGAGAAGTTCTGGGCCCACAAATGCAAGGAATATGCCTTCAGCAGAATTTTCTCCCGTTGTATCCCAAAAGAGTGTGAAAAAACAAGAGGGCTTTTCCTGGTTAGCGGTTGTAGTCTATGATCCTCCCCACTGTACTCCTCATTTGTGCATGACACCATGTAAGAGAGAATAGGGCAGAGAACTAATCCGTGCTGTTGGTTTTGTTGAGGGACAATATTAAACCAGGTGAGAGCCTGGAGCTCTTGCTCTGGTTCATGTTCTCCCACAGATGTCAGCCAATACTTCGCCTGGGCAAGCTGTTGATGGCAGGTCCAGAACATGCAGCTTCATGATAATTGTATTGTCCTCCTCCCAGACCATAAGATACTTGAGCAGCCTCCCATTAAAACTAGTCCTCCGTACTCCTCATAGCACAGCTCTATGCTGCATTTACATGGCACCCAAATGCTCCTTTTACTGCCTCATGGGAAAGCTTTTAATGGCATATGACTTGGGAAGGTAAGATACGAAGTATTGTGGTAAGGCTTTAAAGAAAGTCCGAGTTGGGAAAGTGGTGCCCAGTTTATTTTTTGGCATCAACAAAAGAGTTTGCTTTGGGCAAGGATTTATATTCTCTCAGTTCCTAGAAGTTTTGACTGCCAAGGCATCTGGAACAGAGCCAGTGAAGCTCACAAGGTGATGTATCAAAAGAATAAGAAAATGTGATGAAACCGTGAAACCGTTCTTTTTGGTGTCGTTTTTTTTTTCCCCCCACTCCTTATTATCATAAAAGCTGATTTATGAACAAGAAATGAGGCCTGGCAATTTGTATATAATACACCATCTCAACTCTTAGAAGTGTTCCAGTAAGTGATAGTGCTTTTGGCATAAGTGGTGAAGCTCCTGCAAGAAAAAGATTATTAGAAAAGTTTAATTAATATATTAAAGATCAGCCCCAAATAAAATCTGTATCCAGGCTATACTTTTTAAAGGTGTTTCAGAATTTGAACTCAGATGCAGGTCCTGGATTTTAATTAAGCAGAGATTTTGTAATGACATCTCTATTTTGTAGCTCAACCTCATCTCTATTGACAATTTCATCTCCAGCCTCCAGCTGATGTATCAAACCTCCAAGAGCCTAGCCAAGTGGGCTCACTTGCAGGCACATCACTATAGTTTTATGGTCACAAGTGGGCTCATATCAATACCACTGAGATAAAGCCCCAAATCCTGAAGACCTGAGAGTACTTAGTTGCAAGGTTGCAAGGTGTCACCATTGCACAGGTGTCACCATATCCAAGGCTCAGACTTCTGCAGAGTTTGTAGTGTTTAATGATAGTTCCATGTTGACAGTGATAGTTGCAGTGAGCTGCAAGGACCAGAGCTTGGTAGTTAGACAGAACTAGAAGACTGAGTCTGTCTCCCATTGAATGGTGCTGATTGTGTGGTTGGAGCTTCTTGAGATACAACTTTACTAAGCCATTCCTGATGTCAGCTTCAGTGTCAGACACAACGTCATCTTTGCTTTAGAGCCGTTAGGTCGTACTTTGCCACCCTCCAGGAGCAGACTGAACCTGAGACTTGAAGCTGGTCTGAAGTTCAGGGTTTTGCAGTGGTACATTGTGGGTACCAAAATCCTACCCTCCAGTACAACACTGCAACACTGGAGGCTTCAAAAAAGCATTTTGGGGGTTTGGATTGTTTTTGGATTTTTTTGTTTTGTTTTGGTTTGGTTTGGTTCATTTTGTTTTTAACTTGTAGGGCATTGTGGACAATGGTAGATCAGATTTATGGGAAATGGGTTAGGCCCAGAATTTAAAGTTGTTCTAGCATAATGGAAAGGACCTTCCTAAACAGTCACGTAATTTTCAGCTCTGCAAGGATCCTTTCAGGGACCCTGCAGTATATTTTGAGTCTCCTGAGACTGTGAAGAGTATAAAAGTAATTCCCAATTTTGCAGATGGTCCCA
This sequence comes from Jacana jacana, assembly GCA_013400555.1. Lineage (NCBI taxonomy): Eukaryota > Metazoa > Chordata > Aves > Charadriiformes > Jacanidae > Jacana > Jacana jacana. Next base: position 192,614 of record VZTM01020181.1, read on the forward strand.
ATCTCAGTCACGATAAGGTATCACAAGCACATATTGCTTGTGGACTTTTACCAATGGGAGACCAGTGACTGAATTTCACTTATTCTTCTCATGTAATAAGCGAGTTTGTGTAGCTTCTGTTAAGTGCAGCTCAGAGTGAAATAGTTGGGCTGGCAGAGGTGGGAATCCTCTGATGGAAAGGAGGGACATGGATAACAATAGCTCATATGGGAGCTGCTTTATTGGTGAGAGGATGAACAGAAATGAGGATTGTTATGTTACCTTATAAACTTCATTCCTATGGCCTATCCATCCCATGCTATCACTTCAGAAAGACCAAAGCACTTCTTTTTTCACCTTTAGAGCTTCAGATGAATTTAGGTTTGCATTAGAGAGCACCCATAAAGCCCTGCAACGTTTTCCCTCATCTAGAGTCCAAATGGTGCAATTTGAGTCTTTTTTCTTTCTTTACAAATTCTGAAATGCCTGTAGTGGTGAATATTGTGTTAAAATTTATATATATATATATATATATATAAAAGAACATTTTATATAAATGTATTAAAAAAGAAATGTAATTAAAATGAAGGAATTACCTAAATAGAACCCCGTACATCTGTGAAACTTGGGCTGGTGCATGGAATTGTTTTCTGCTGTAACTTTTGTAGCACCAAAGGTGTGAGATCAACTGGCTTCTTGCCCACAGAGGAGAAGCTAACCAGCTCTGGCAAATCTGTGATGGGCAGAAGGCCTGAATCTGCCTTCCTGAACTGGATCATGTCCTGGGAGAGGAGGAATGAGATCAGAGGAGACCAGAGTGCAAGCACTGATTGAGTTTTCCAGCACAAGCTTCTCCTCAGTTAATCCGCTGGAGCATATATTACCTTACAGGCATGGCCAGGTTTTGCAGTTATTCTTTTTCCTTCTTTCCATCTCTAGAAAAAAAAATATAATCTCTAGATGTGGGAGAAGCTGTAGCCGATGCTTATTTGGATTAGCTCTTACCTGCTTCTAATTGATGTAAAGGCTTGGTGATAACTAATACTGCTCCAAGCAAGGAACGGAAAGCTTGCTACTGAGTTCAATTGCAAATGCAGAAGGACTTTAACAGCCCTGTAAAGAAGGATTGCAGGAAGCAAGTGCTTCCTGAGGGCTCCATGCAGCAGCCCAGACCTTCGATCTTGTTCTTGCAGGCACTGGTCCCTTTTGAAGTATTATTTGCTGCCATGTCAAGGAAAGGTCTGGAATTCAGACACTGTGAAACGGACTGTCCTCATCCCACTGGCCCTGGTTTGTGTTATTATTTCTCCTGCTAGCCCTGATGGACTGTATTTTTGTTAAGCTTTGTTCTCTGTGTGGACTTGCCTGCTTTTGTGCCTTATTGCTTTAAAATAAGAAAGAAAAACAACAGCCACAAAAGAAAGATGTTTTGCCAGATCTCAGCCATGAGATTAAACTGGAGTTTTTATAAAAACAGACCTGTGCCCTAGTGATGTTTTGGAATGTTTTCTTTTTCCTGGATTTGGTTTATGAATGCAGTGCAAATGCATTTGTCTTCCTCTGACATGGAGTTTGAGCCCTTCTTTTGTTGTGTGAGTGGCCAGGGCACTAAGCTTTGTTTGTCTGGGGTTTGACTGGGGAGATGAAGGTTAGGGCCTGGTCACACATTTTTCTGATTGGAGGTTCTGAGCGCTGCAGCTGCTCTGCAGCTCTGAAAATTAAGTGAGGGCTTGGAGACTTCTGTAGAATTACCATTATCTGAAATACCTTAAAATTTCCAAGGGTAAAATTAATCGTTTTCCTTACCATTTCTAGTTCCACCAGGCTGAAGTTTCAGTGATGCACAGCCATGTCCTCCCATTTAAGAAATCTCCTGCAGAATTCTGTCTGGCCTGTGATAACATACAGCAATGCATGCAGAAATACTTTGTGATCCTGGTGCTTGTAGAGGGGAAGCCAAGCTGGAAAAAGAGAAGTTACAATGAAGCCTCTGCTGCATTGTATATGCATTTCTGTTGAATCGTAAAAAACATGCAAGAACTTAAAAAAAAATTATGAGTTAAATTCCCTGGTACTCTGGAGTCTTGCAGTGCCCTCATTGATCCAATCTCTGAGCTGCAGTGGGAAAGGGAATATTATTAGTATCCATTTGTTACTCTATCCTGGGAACACAAAAAGAACAAAAGAGAGAGCTTCTTGTGGCTTTAGCCTCAGTGGACATACCTGGAGTTCAGCCTGCTCTTTTTTCTCCCTAAAAAACAGATGAATCATGAGGTTAAATGAAACACTTTATTTTTCCTACTCAGTAGCTGAATTCAGGGCTTGACTCCCTTTCCTACCTCCTTCATGACTTCAATTTCCCTTTAGGAAAATACCTAGGTTGTGCTTCCTGCTTACCATGGCAACTGGCACATGAAAAAAAAAACCTGTCTGTTGAACTCTGGAATTGTTAGCTGTAGCCAATTATTAGCACCAGTATTTTTGTATTATTTTTGCCACAGGATCTAGCAATGACTTGGCCAAAAGACAAGAGGAGAATCTCAGACTGTTCCCCAGCATTCCCACAGTTATGAAAATCAAGCAAAAAGCACAGTGCAGATCTGTTCGTGCTCCACTTGGCACTGTGCCCTAAATCAGGATGCTTAAACATGTGGAAGTGCATGAACACAGTTTCAGCCAATTCCTTTTGCCTACTTTCCGATCACCACGTGTATGAAAGTCTGACTCAGGACAATCATCTGTGTAGGCTGTACTGGAAGCAACAGCTATAACATCTTGGATACTTTTAACTAAGCCAAAGCCAGGATTAAGCAAATTCCCAAACTGGCTGTTAACCAGGAAACAACCCAACCCAGTGCCAAAGAACATTTGATAGCGGTGTCTCCTGCATCCTCCTTGCAACACAGGAATCCAGCAGCTACAAGCAACTGGATGGAGCTAACAGTCAACTGGCAGTAAAGGGAAGGCAGGCAGTGCAGGGGAAAAAACGTAGCCGGGTAAAGGAGACTTAGGTCAAGCTGGCACATGTTGTCAACAACAGTAAATAGAACATGATCATAATGACCAAGATAGAGAAAGTTAGTGAGATCTTTGAGTTCATCTTCTGTCTGAGCCAAATAAACTTTTCAAAGAACATGTCTCACCATAAGGGCAAAGGATGAATAGTTTCAAAGTTAAGGATTAGAAATGAATGGGACATGTAAAGCTCAGGCCTGGCCAAGTCCCGGTGCCCCAAGTTAGCTAGACCATGAGTGTTAAAATAAGAATGTTTGGTTCACTCCATAATAAAAACAGGTAGTTATTTCCTCACTTCTTATTTGCAAACTGCAGTGTGAGATTAACTACGTTTTGCAAACCTAGAAAATCCATAAGGATTCCCATTTTAGGTCTAGATACATCTTAATATTGGATCTGCTTTCTTCCATAGCACATCTGCTACAGGGAACACATATCTCTCTATCATTTAAATCCCTTATCTGAAAAGACGAGGAAATATTTGAATTCAGTGAGAGGAAATGACTTAAAAGAAAACTTACTGGCTACTTAAGAATGAATCACAAGGAACGGGAACGTGGGAATGACCAGAGCTAGAGACAGGAGAATAACACACATGATGATTATTAAACAGGGAAAGTTTCCAGAGAAGGAAAAAAAAACCAAACAAGCCCCAAGAAACTCAAACACAGCCATAAGATAGAGTTGAACCAATCAGAAAAATATCAGGTAACTTCTTTCCCTCCCTCCTCCTTCATAAGAGTTAGGAAGAAGTTTAGATCAGAAAAAACGGGTGTTTACAAACTGCTTTACTGACCTTTTTTTTTGTATTGAGAGATGATTTGCTTTAAATACCACAAGTCAGCCAGTGGAGGCAGAAGAGAGATGTACAAAGACTAGGTTGGTTATTTGCAGGGATTATTTGAAGTGGCTTGGCTTTTCCTTCTCCAGCCTCTGTGCCAGTCACAGTACCCTGCTAAAAGTGAGTTGCTTTGGAATAAATAGAGGGAAAGGTTTCAGTCCTGCATTCGCTCACAGTCAGTAACAGCCCTGAGTAGCCAAAGCAGCTCGCTGCTCATCACTTAGCTCTCTTAGAGAGTTTATTTCAACTAGTGAACGTGGAAGAACTGCAGGTGACCTTGCCTATGCTGGAATTTCAGCACATGTGCCAGCTAGCACAGTCAGAAACACCCTCACCTTTTTTATGCCGTTGAGGATAAGCCCTCAGCGGTCATCCTCAACTCTCCATGCATCTGGATCTCCTAAAGATAGATGCCTGAGATTACAGGGAGAGTCCTTGCAGGAGGTTCCCAGCATACCACACGTTGCAGAGGCTTTGCCCAGTTGCCAAAGAGGGCAGAGCTGCCGAGGGGTGGGAGAAGGAGGCTTCATTTATGAGCTTGTTTTAGGTCATACTTTGTACTGATAAACATTTACTTGGCACAAGTCCCTGCCATACGGAATGTGAAAAACTAAGATGCCAGGGCAGCGAGCAGGATGAGGAATAAATCATCTGAGTCAGAGGACAGCAAACACCACCAACAGCCTGGTTGCTGTTTTTTTGCAGTGAGGTGGGTAGCCAGATGCAAGCCTGGCACATAGTGGGCATTGTATGCTGCAGATGAACCCACAAGGTAAGGAGAAATAGGGACTGAGAGAGTCCGTGCAAAGAGATTTCATGCAGAAGAAGTGAAAAGAGGAAGGGGTAGGAAAGCCTGTTGGAAAAATGGGCAAGGCACAAAGTACACAAATGGAGCCCCACATTGCCCTATTGCCTGAAGGAACAGAGACCTTCAGTACTGCCAGCCACAAAATTCAGTAATGTGAAAGGCATTAGGTTCTGTATGTGTGTGTATGGGGGAGGAGCAGCTAAGGGTTTGGTATTCTTGTTGGCTTGGAGTCCATGCTGCTCTGTCAAGTATGAACAGAGGATGTTTCTCAGCAAGACTCTGATTTCTTAGAGCTGGGAATATCACAATAAATTAATAAACTAAAAATACAGTTGGTAACTCCACAGGATAATTGAAACATGATTTTTTTATTTTATTTTTTTTTTTTTTCCAAGAGAGAACTGTGAATATTCACACCTACAGAGAAGAAATACACAGAGCAAATCTGCAAACAAAAGGCACAGCTTCCACCTAGGGATTTTTTTTCTTCAGACTGTCTTTGTCCAGCAGTTTTCATGCATCTGTGTATAATGCCTGCTCTGAAGACCACATACCTCCATACCTTCAGGCAGCAATCCAAACAGTTGAAAATGGCCAGGATTTCTTTACAAGCCTTAGCCAACACATGAACCCGTTCACCACCATTCCTGTCAGGGACTCCATCCCTCCCTCACCCTCCCCTGGCATCCCAGGTAGGGAGCTTGCTGAGATTGGAATCAACCTTCAGAAGCTGAAAAACAAGAAAAAGCTGTGCTGGGTTTTTTATGAGCCTGCTCAACATCATTCTGCCATCAGTCCAATCTTCTTCCTCCTTAGTTCAGGTGGATAAAACTGGGTCTTTCTGGTTGCATTGTGGCCTGTGTGGCACCTCTGCATAGATCTGTCATTGCCCTGATCATTTGTTAATCATAGCTTTTATTTTTGCAAAACATAAATCATGACGTGAGACATGATGGAAAAGCTTAGGAAGCAGAAAGCAAATTAGAAGAACTCGATTGGCTTAAACTTCATTTATGCAATAGCTCAATGGTATCATTTGCAACGGATTGGAGCAGTTAATACTGCAATAGTTGTAGCCTCAGTTCCTCTTCTCCTGCAAAATCCTGCAGCATTTTCTCTATATTGAGTGCAAGGCTATAATCACATCCCTTTTAGATGTATCAGGAAGGAAGAGACCTGTGGGTCTGAAGCACATGACCAGAGGAAAAAAATAATATTTTAAATTACCTGCTTCTGTGGTTCTAATGTTTTCTACAGGCCATATCTCTAGTCACATCTGGAGGCCAGATGCAGAAGGCCTTCCTAGTCTCTAGAAATTCCCATAGCCAGTTGTTCCACCCATTTGCAAAGCTACTCGAGTTTCAGAAATAGCTTGAGCAAGAGACCTTTATGCAGGTGTGCAGTTGTCCGTGAAGGCTGCCATGACCGAGGAGTTATTGGAGGGGTTTGACCGAGCAAGAACAGAGCCTACGTGCCTGCACTGTCCTGCCTCCCCCATTTCTCACCTCTCTGGTGTTGCAGTTGGCAAGTGTTTGCAATCCATGGTAAGCAGCACAGGAGTGAGTCTTTGCTATTGCTGCCTAACTTATGCAGCCACTGATTCTCATTAGATTTAGGTATTATTGTAGCTTTCATCATATGCACACACACACACAGAAACACATAAATAATTAAAAAACAATCCCAGGTCGCTCCCATGCACAGTCCCCACGTCCTTGAACCTCACAAAAAAGTGCTGAAGACTAATTTCCTTATGGAAATTGCTGAAAGTTCAGGCTCTCCAAGACAGGCACAACCCACCCTGAACCAGTGGAGTGGCTGATCCATGGGCATTTTACTTTCTGAAGGCACACTCGGTTAGGAAGCCACCCTTCACCTCTGTTGCAGGGACCTGTTTCTTCTTTGAGCTGTTCACCCTCAAATCTGCCTCTTTCTCTGCCCCAGTACCCTAGTGAGGGACTATTAAGCTATAGAGTTTCTGTAACACCATGCATCATGGTGCTTTGCACACTGGTCTTCAGGACAGGGTTACAGGACTTCCAGACCTGCTCTTGCAGTGCCCCACATGGCCCCAGTAAGGACTTTTATCATTTCCCCTTCCCAAGCACAAATCTTGAATAAGAAAAAAAATTACACTTCCACTTCTTTTTAATTAGTATTTTTGTGAATATACAAAAACCAAGAATCAAAGCAGCTGTCAAGACCTAAACCAATATACCTTAGGAAAAGGCTTCACCTTAAAATGCTCTGTACAGGAGCATATTTCACATGATACATGTAACTGCTGAAGTGTTCACTAAAAAAGACAGCATATCACTCTGGGCCAAAGTAAACAGCCTCTATTGAACTGAGTGAGAACTGTAACTGCTGATGCAAGGAATGGATTTGGTTCAGTTATCTCATTGCTTGCATTTTTCACAAGAATTACTCATAATAATTATTTGCATTTGTCCTACGTGATCTGAGGATGTGGAAGTACACAGGGGATGTGACCAAATAAATGGAGGTAGCTGAAGCAAGAAGGGTAGTAATCTAGGGGTGTGGGACAGCCACTTTCATAATGCCAATACATGGGAGCCCCTGTATTCTGCACAAATTCTAGCCTGTAGATGTGTGAAATCTTGTATGAAGTGCATAACAGCTTTTTGAAGGAGTCACTTGCTAGCAAGAGGAGCTTATTCTGGACTGACACTTCTGAAGGTAGGAGCACATGCAGTAGTTTTGTCAGTGACAGGAGGTAGGCTTGAATATAGGCAGCATATTGCTGAGGAGTGAGCTAGCCTTTTATTGGGCTTGACTAGCAACAGACTTTTCATCCGTGACATGTCTGTACTGCTGACACACTTATACTCTCAGAGTGTCTGCCTTATTCCAAGGCCCGGAGTGACAGAGACCAGGAGCAGAAGTTGAATGATAAAATATATTAGAGGTCTGCAGTCTTCTCCCTTGCAGCATCTGTCTTTATTGGTCACAGGAGTTTACAGTTTTGCTCACATAGCCCTTGCCAGAGCCTTTAGCATTACGATTTACATTCAACTTAGTTTTAGAGATAGATGTTTTTGGAGCAAGTGTATATGAACATTTTGCTTCCTGATGTTATCACAGAACAAATCAGATCACTTCTTATCTTATGCTCCAAGGATTTCTTGTACAGCGAAAGAAGGGTTGTGCCTCAGCCAGGAGGCATTAAGGCTGCAGAACAAGGGACAAACAAGGCATAAGAAGATCCTTTCCTGGAGTCATCAGCTCTGTGTATCAAGTTTTTGTAGGGGCAAAAGTATATATAGGAGAGGTAGTGGGAAAACTTCAAATCCTCTGTGGCAAGAGGAGAATGGAGCAGGAGATGAACGAATGCAGTTTCACATGATGCTTCAGGACAGTGCTGAGGATAGGGGTTCTTCAGTATTCAACTCTGCTCCAGTAGAACATGGTCCCAAGGAGGACGAAGAACTGAAATGACAAGGTTACTAAGATTTTCTGCTCCTTGTTTCCTTTTCCCTTCCTCTCCCCCAGCCCCAGTTAGTCCTACTGGTAGGAAACGGTAACAGAAATTCTTGACAAACAAAGTTCATTCAGGCAGAGCAAGTTTAAAGGTTTTTAGCTGCATAGAAGTTTCACAAGTGAAGGAAAACATAGGTGCAGCCATATCTGTTTGACTGGATCACTCAGCTCAGTGAGGATTATCTATCACAAAGCTGCTGAACTCAAAATACTTGAAGCACTCATACAAAGTCTTCAACTAGAAATTGAATTATCTGTCATGATTACTGCTTAGATGATCCAATACTCTTCACAAACAAGCACCTGCAAGCTGTTGTACTGCTGAGATGGAAGCAGGCCACAGCAGGCTGGAAAACCATCTAGCTCCTCACCTGTGCAAGCCAGAATGGAGGGGAACTTGTAAATGTAGCCCTGTTAGTGGAACAGGCTACAGGCAAATTGGTGACGAATGAATAACTATAATCTAGAGACTTTTTAAATGCGTCAGTCCTGTCATCTACCTCCACCCAACTGGGTGTGGAATAGCAAGAAAAGAGAAGAGGAAATAAAGGCAGATATTAAGTACTCACAGTCCAGCAGAGGATGGCAAAACCAAACCAAGCAACACCCCAGGCATGTGTGTTCATTGGCCCAGAAATAGCGTCATAACAACCCTGTAAGACAATCAAAAATGAATCAACACCATCTTTGAGCTTGTACCACAAGGCAACAAGCTTATCCACCTCTGAGAGAGACTGAGGTGGCATGCTCCTTGTCTATTGCAATTTGGGTAGCTCAAGAGGACAAGTCAGAGCTACACTGCTTATTGACAACTTGCAGATAGCCTACCTGTTTCTAGCTCCAAATACCAAGTAGACTTGTCTCAGACACTTCAAGGACAACTTCCTGTGCCATCCACTTGCCAAGTATACATATATAACCAGACATAGCTAACCTAGAGTTGACATCCAGAGTCAAGAAGCTGCAGGCAACTTGGATGCTTGAATGCCTTCTAGAAATGCTTGCTAGTGCAGAAGTTGTCTGCTAAAGACACAGCAGTCTGTTTAAATAGGACAAGCCGGTCTACTGAAAAGTTCTACTTTGAGGAGAACTGCTGTCTTGCTGGCTCATATAGTATGCACTCCTTTTTGGGCTAAGTTTGATTTAGCTAATGTCCATCTACATGTTGGAGATGTCACTTCTTACTGGTGGCATTGGTAGAGTATTCTTAATAGTTGTCTCTCCATTGGAAAAGTCTTTATTACAACCTGTCCTCTCTTCAGCAGCATCACCAGTACTCTACAGGCATCACTTTTCCTCCAGAAAGTGTTTGAACACCTGTAGCTCACAGTAGAGGAGGAAGGCTATTCACCGTTCCCTTCCAGCAAGGAGCTTTTGACCAACAGAAAAAGCAGACAGGATCTTACATTGCTGTTGTAGTAGCCAGGGACTCCAAGCTTGCAGCCATCAAGGTTGATGGGAGACCCTTGGTCATTCATGACACAGCAATTGCGTGGCCAAGGGTAGTCAGCGTCGTTGTGCGTTTTGCGGAAGGCAGACGTGTACTCCTGCCAGTCGGAGGGACCCCGCACACCACAGCACTGTTTCTGCAAGGAAAGAGAAGGGATTGATCTTTATGGACTCAGGTCACAGCCACATGGCTGGACCCTGCACATGTCTGGTTAGCCATTAACCACAGATTTATGGGAGAGATTTTTGAAGTGCCTGCCTTTGACAGTCTGCTATCTGATAAACAAGCAAAACAGGGAGGGTGGCCGGACCTTCCCTAAGGTGCAAGGCAGAACCCACCCTCATCACCAAGTGGCCCCAAGGAGGACTAGAAATTCCAGGGCTGCAGAGCATTTAGTAATTAGTGAGAGTTTTCATAGTTATTATTACCTGAAGCATGAGGTTATTCCATGTCTTTGTGACCCCTTCAGCCATCCATTTGTCATTGTTATTTTCTGTGTCTACCTTCTGATACCTCTCCAGCATTTGCTTCAGGAACAGATTTGGAGTGAGCTAAAGGAAAAAAAAAACACAGAGAAGAATGCAGAAACTATGTAAGTAAGTGGCTGTGTAAAGTAAATATAGGGTTATTTAGGGTGGGTTTGTTTGCTTATTTCAGTGTCCTGATGGAGAACAGGAATGCTGCTTCTCCCCCACTTTTACACACAGGAAAATAAAAAGCAAGAATTAAGGAGCAGGAGCAACAAAGACATAGATCTTGAGCAAGACTCTTAAGCAGGATCTACCAGATCACAGGAGATGTGGAAGCTGTGGCTTACATTTGATATGTTGCTTGGAATTAAAGCACCACAAGTCATTTCCCTCCCTCCCAATAACTCCCATAACCCGCGTAATCTATCCCTCACTACTAACACTGCCTGGGGCAACGCTAAAGATTTGTCTTCTGCATGTTTGATAGATTAATTCGCCAATAGCTTAAAGACTAAACACTGAATTGATGATTCAGCTAACCTGTGCTATTGTTTCCTTAATTATAAGGTTATAAAACATTTCAAAATGTTAAAAATAACAAAACTATGTTAAAAAAACCAAATTACTTCCTTGATTAGAATAGTGATGTTAGAAGCTTTCTTTGTGGGGTCTTATTCTAACTCACCAGTAGTTCTTTGAGCTTGCACCATACCTCCACGCAGGCCATTTACTACACTGAACAAGGACCAGCGTGTGCCCTAAAACCACAATGTTTCCCAGCACGGTTACAAGAATACTTGAGTTAAAAATACTCACAAAGTCTCGGTGAGTCGCTGCTGTGATGCAAGAAGCCATTTCAAATGCATAAGTGATCAGCATCAGAATAATGTACTGTGGGAGACAGACAGCAGAGTTAGCTCTTGGAGAAACTGTCTTTTCTCAAGAATAAGCCTGAAAACCTGCTCAGTCCTCTCCATGCCCCTGAATATTCAGGTAAACCTTTCCTGTCCTTCTTTCAGTTTGCAATCTGATTTCTTGAAGGTGTGTGACTGGACTTGTTCTCCATCTCACAGGGGAGATCTCTTCAGAACCTCATGGCATTAATACTACCCTGCTGCTATGGAAAATACTTTGCCTGATATGTCCTAGAATAACATTTGCCCTTTTCTTTTTTGCATCTCATTGGCAACTTATGCTTGTGCGATGTTTTCTTCCACTTCTACTTGCCAGCTGCGAGCTTTTCAGCAAGAAGCTGTTCACTCCTAGCAGGAGAGCTGTGGGGAAACAGAAGGTTCAATTTAGAGTATCGTTCAAGTCCTCCTGATTTTGCATCATCAGGTCTCCTCAGCACTCCTACTTTGTCAGCAAAGATCCTTCATGAAAACAGATCCCGAGGATGACGTTTCATAGTCTATTTCATTGTTTCTCTTCCCTTCTCAGCACATTCCCTTTAATATTTCCCATATTCCCTTTGGAGTTCTTCTGTCTCTATTTCTCCTCCCACACTATATAATGTTTTTCTCAGATTCAAGCCATTTGTACATTCAAGCCTTGGGTTTCAGCCAAGACACTGCAATTCAGAGTTAAGGGAATTTTCTTCCCTCACCTGTTTGCTGGCAAATTCCCTGGCACAAGAGTTAAGATCTCTAAATGCCTCTTGTTTAAGAGACCCCCTGCTGTCCCACAGTAGTCCAAAGAGTGCCAATTTCTGAGTTTTGGCTCTACCATTCATTAATGCAAGCACTGATTAAGTTCCGCCACTGCCAATCTAAAGGACTAAGTAAGAAACTACACAGAGATTTGTTCACATCTTAACATTGTCCTTGGTTTATCCAAAGCTCTGTGTCCCCACCCCTGTAATTTCTGCCTGCCTGCTGATGTCTAATGTTCTTAATTGCACCCATATTTGGTATACTAACACATACTAATGCCTTGTACAGAAGTCATTACTTATCAACTCCTAAACTGAATGGTATATGACAGCTGAAAAGCAGTAAGGGGTGGGGAGAAATGAGGATCTAAACCACATCCCAGCTACATCTCATTGCACAAGTGCTTCTGCATTGCTTCAGGGCAAGGTCAGGGTGAAGCCAGTCATATTAAACCTCCATTGTGGCTCTCACCATTAATTCCCTCAGCCTGGTTTGGGGGTTTCTCATGCATGTGTCCTCATAGAATTCACCTTGTGGGAGACTGCAGCCACTATCAAGAATAACCTTTTGCTCCATATCATTAATAAAAGCTGCCTTTGCTCAGTGGCTGACTACCAAGGGGGGCAGGGAAACTAAGAGAGTGTTTTTTCAGTTTGGCAGCAATAGGTAGACAAACACTTACCACCAGCAGCAAGGTCCTGTTGCACTTAATGACTGCAACAATACCAAGGATAGAAAGAGCAAAGAGTGCAAAGCCAACAAAAATGCCAATCCAGGCAGCAGCATAGATGTCATCGTTTTCTGTGGCTTCCAGCAGAGGGTAGAGACCATGGGGATCGGACACAAAGAAGATGCACTCTGCTGTCAGGGCAATGCCACACATCTGAGAAGTGCAAGGTTGGGAAATCCATTAGAACAAGCTTCCCCAAAGAAACAGAAAAGACAGGAAAAGATGGAGACTGCTTTCCTTTCATTTCGCTTCCTACCAGACAGGAGCTACTCAACTGCTCTTCTGCCCAATTCTACAATCTCTTGTATTGTGCCTTCAGAGAAAAATTGCAGGTAAAACTCACCCAGCCTAGACCTGAGAGTTCATGCCTAGGACTTGAGGACATTAAGAAAGAATTAACAGAACATTTCCCATAACTGTATGGAGGAAAGTGGCTGGAAAGTTGTTGGTCAGCAACAAGGGCTCTTCTCCTAGAATTCATGTGGTCATGTGGATCAGACCCTGCTTTCTTTTCCTCACCTTTCATCTAGCAAAGCTCTCCTTTAGACTCCCTCTCATACTTTACTGGTCTATTTATGTGTGGAGTCGACATGTGAAGAGAGATTTCATGGTTGGAAACTGCTATTTTAAGAAGTGTCATACCGGAAGGAAGCCTCCACCCATACTTGTCCCAGTTCACTTACCCCAATGATTACATTCCCAAAGACTAATAGACCCTGTAAGATGCGCATGCCACCACCGCTTTTTGCCATCTTTAATTCTTCATGCAATCTGGGAAAAAACAGACAGTCTTCAGTTAGACCAGTACAATAAACTCCACTCAGGACAGGCAGAACCTGCCAGCTCCTCTGTAGAGCTCCCACCCCTTGCTTCATAGTAGTTTCAGAGGAGAAGCTTCCCCAGGTGTGCACCTAGTAACTCAAACTCTCTCTGATACTTGAGCTACAGAAGATTGGGACCATTCTGAGGGCAGCTGGTGTCTTCAGCTCCCTTTTGAGTAGGGTTTTCATCATCTCAACAGCATCCATGCAAACCTCAGCTCATGGTATCATACTTCCCCCTGGCTAGAAACACCAGCTACATGCAGGTGGACAGAGGGCAAATTCAGGGCCCTCACCTGGTTCCTCTTCCAGAGGAGCCAGTTTTACCTCAGGGTATGCTATCCATCCAACCCTGCTCACTGTCTGTTTCATTTTGGCCAGCGCTACTGCGGGACTGAGCTAGTAACCACAGTGCTTTAGTTGTATTCCACACACATACCTACAGTGCATGGCTTGGTAGGACTTTGCTAAGGGTAGCTCCATCTCCTATCTATGCCAAGGAACTGGAGCTGGGCCTCCTATTCCTGGCCAGGTGCGAAGGAGGGAGGGAGCAGCTCAGGGTGCAGCTGGCTTACGGGAGCCAAGCCAAGTAGCATTCCCACCAAATTCCTGAGAGCACTATATCCTGCAGGCTGGGGCCAGGCAACCCGTGTTGAATTCATCCTCTTCCAGAGAGAGAGCATAAAGGCACTAGTCAGAGCTCTGAGACCTTTTGGAGAAACAAGCCCAGATGCCAGTGCCAACCAAATCCTTCTTTCAAAGGGACAGAGAATGTGTGTGCATGGAGAAGGGGAAGGGAAAAAAAACCCAGCCCTGAGACGTTTTTGCTGGGTGGTTAAGAAAATACAAGTTGTGAAAGAAAGACTGAAGTGGGCCACACTTGAACAGACAACAGGAAAAGCATCTTTGAACACCCCTCTTCTGCCAGAATACCTGCACTAGTGCCTTCTCTTGCTTGGGTTACTGACACCAGAATTCTTCAAAGAAGCTGTTGGAAAATAAGAGCAGACACAGATGTCAATGAAGGGGAGTTTCTTGAGAAACAGAGCCTCCTCAGTAGCTGCCCTTTTAGGGTAAGCAGGACTTCCAACAGTGACAGAGCAAAACGCAGAACTTTCTAACACCCTTTCTGCAGTAGTTTGAGGGTTAGGCACAGAGAGATCTCCACTGCTCTCCCCATTATACCAGCAGTAGAGCACATAAGCATTTTCCCAGGATACTGTGAGTAGTGATGGCCATTATTTCCAAAGAGAGAAGCCATTTTTATTCCCAGTCAGGTGTTTGGAGGTCAGCCTAGTACATCTGAAGCTATATGGCTTTGTATTTGAAAATGGCAGGTTTGTCAGGTGAAACTCTGTCTCTGCCAAACTTGTTGACCAACCAGCATGCTGAGGGGGCCACATGCAACTCTTGCAGGTCAAATTTGAGTCTGGGCAATGATTGGCCATATGTAGTCTGCAATGCAAGACTGCAGAGTCTGCCAAACTTGGATTGGGCACTGGTCCTCTACTCATCTGAAAGCTGGAGAGATGCCACTGCCTGGATCTGTGTGCTGCAAAGTCCAGAAGTTTTCAAAAAGCCTTCAGTTATTGCTGTCCAAGAGGCATCATAAGTCAGGGGGCAAACAAAAAAGCAAGGAAGCCTTCCCGTCTCAAATGCAGGCATGTGAACTCTTAGCTACTACATGGAAAAGCAGGTCTGCTCCAGCTGCCATTTGGGTAGGAGGGTTGAGTATGCCATGTGGCTAGCAAAACAGATCACACCAGGTGGGATTGCAACCTTTTCCTTACCATTGCAGGAACCTCTTTTGCCCTCCCTTTCTCCCCTGCAGACCTCGGTCAGTATAATGACAGTACTCACACCTTGTACACGGACTGTCCACCTAACCCACGCGCCTGCCTTCCCACAAGCTGGTTTTCTTCTCTTCCTCCCTGTCAGGCAGGACCTGGCTCAATCTTGCCTCTCCTTGGGCAGGTATTACTGCAGGCATGCTAGCCTGAGAAAGCAAGTCTCTTCTCCTGGGGGAAGACTACTTCCTAGGCTACAGTAGCTGGGAGGAAAGCTGGACATGGTCACAATTGTACAGATAACAGCTGGAGAGTGGCAAGCTTCTAGGCAACCTGAAGCTCTCCAGTACCTTATTTAAGTCTAATGGGATTGCAGGGCGGAGGGAAGCAAAGAGACTGGGAGAGATGAGAAAAAGAGAAGGAAAAGCCTTTACTGCAGACCTAAAAAAATAAACACTGTAATGATATTGCCATATTAGTATGAATTGTCCCTTTGCCTCCAAGTGATTGGCACTGAAGGAGTCTGTTTCTTGGTGTGCACTTCATTATCCTGTGTCACACATGGCAACCCCTTATCTGGCCTCATTTCCATTACAGAAGGTCCAGTATCAGCATCACAGATGAGAGACTGAGGTGGTACTCCAAGGCCATAACAACACCTGAACAGCTAGAGATTCGACCATCAGACATGTCCCAGAGGAGAAGCTGCATGAGATCTGGGTCTTTCCACCTGCTGCCCACTCCTCACGCCTCAGAGGTAAGCTATGTTAAGCAAGAGGAGCTTACACAGGACTTGGCACAGGTTCATGACTACAGAGGCATGAGACAAACTTTAGCTGGCTTGCCTGAGGCAAGTTGCATGCAGGTGTGACTCACAACCACCCATGGGGTGTGACACTGGTTGGCAGTCCTGCTCCCAGCCCCCAAAGAGACAGGTGCCAGCAGATCTTGCCTGCGGACACATATCAATCTGGAGGTAGAGAAGGCTTCCTCGTGGGCTGGTTAAGATTATTTTAAAGACCTAAATACAGTTCCCTGGGGCTTCAGGAAAGCTCCTGAGGAAATGGGAGCTTCAGCTGCAACTCTTATCCAAAATCTCCACACAAAAAGGTGACCAGGTCCTGGGATTTCATCCTTGAGCTTGCATGGACCTGGTGCTCCTCAGCACATCCCAGGCACCTTGCAACTTAACTGTGCCTCGTCTAGGTCCCATATATTCAATTACCACTACCACAAACTTTGCTCCATGCTCCAAGCAGCTTTGGGAAGGTGTCTGTTCCTCCCATTGTACTGCAAATACCTGTATCCCTCCCAAAGCACATCCTTCTTCCTCTTCCTTATATTCTGGTCACAACCCAGACTGCAATTTCTCCCCACTTCTCTACCTTCACACACCCAAAACATTCTTGATGACCATGGGGGTCCAGCTGAGCCAGTCAGAGCCCAGGAGCAGTAGTAGCCCTGCCTCCCTCTGCTCCTCAAGTTGCAGGCACATCTGTTATTTCCATGCCTTTGGAGCTCTCTTGCCCTCTCCTCCCTTCCTGTACTCACAGTGGCTCTGTGAGACCTGCAGCACAACTGTGGGAGCCAAAAAAGAAGCTCCTTTTTACAGAGGCTGGCTTCTGCCCTTGGATTTTGGGTGACAACCCCATGCAGGCTTTCCAAGGAAGCCCTGCTAGTAGCAGTTCCTGGATTCAAGCAGGAGTCAGTCTCTGTTGTGCACCCCTCACACACATTGGTCTGCTTGATCTTTTGAAACCTCCACACCCTCTTTCTATACATTGATACAGGATTTCAGAAGCCTTACAGATGCATGCTCCCTGCTTGGCCTAGTTCTAACTCTACTTCTAGACAAAAAAGCCAATGGGTAAAAAGTGGCTTGGCATTTCCCTACACATATATGGGTTGCATTTTGATTGCCTTGTGTTTTGTGGGAGTTGTGCTGGAATCACAGTACTGTGACCAAGAGATGTCCAAAACCACCTTTGTGAGTATAATTTGTCTCTGCATCTGGCTCTTGGAGGTCTTTCAGGATGGGAGCAGATCTTACAGGGATTTCACCTCACCCCTTGCTATCCTCTTTCCCTTCAGCATCCCTTTGGAGGACAATGAATTCTCATCCCCTGGTGTAAGGGGGCAGAGACAAGAGACGCATTTGTTATATTACTCATGCGCTCTGCACACCTTGGCTGAAGGGTTCTGTGCCACTCGAGCACAACTAAACAAACCTGTCCATTCAACGGCAGAAACCTGATCTTTGCTTGTACCCCCCTCCAACGAAGAAGCCTGGGCACCACACCTCCTGCCCCTGGAGAGCATGTCTCTACAGGCAGGAGTGAGATGCCTGGGCTGGGACTGGGGCGCTGACAGGGTGGAACCACTGCTTGGAATACATATCAGGAAGAAGTTTTTCACTCTGAGGGTGGCGAGGCACTGGCACAGGTTGCCCAGGGAAGTTGTGGATCCCTCATCCCTGGAAATGTTCAAGGCCAGACTGGATGGGGCCTGGAGCAACCTGTTCTGGTGGGAAGTGTCCCTGCCCATGGCAGGGTGGTTGAAACTAGATGATCTTTAAGGTCCCTGCCAACCTAAACCATTCTGTGATTCTATGATTCTGCTGTAAGAAGCCAAAAGCTTTACAAGTGTCAATTCATCATTCGTTTACTTATTTTAAAGCAAACACCTCCAGCACACATGAAACCACACACTCCTCCTGCCTTGCCGGACTTTCTCCGTCGCTCCACCTGCCCTGAAATGCAGCCACCTCTGACAGAGAACAGCTTGTGCGCCAGGAGTCAACCGCATTCAAAAAAGGAAGACCCAGCCAGTTATTTTGTGCTACCAGGGGAGAACAAATAAAGCAAAAACAAATCTCAGCATCAAGCGGGGGTCAGAGACTAATTAAGTTTCCTTTCGAGAGAGATTGCTATGAAATGAAGCCTCTGTGAACAGCAGAGTGGCTGGTAAATCATCATCAGGCATAATTACCGTGGAAATAGAGCTGGGAGGTAGGTTTTTCCTCACTCCCTCATTAGTTCAGCACAGCTAAAACAAGAGGTTTGCTTTGTTCTGTTTTGTTTGGGGTTTTTTTTGTTTTTTTTTTTAATTTGCCTTTCCTATTTTCACAAGTGAGAGGGAACTACAGCATTCATCTTTCTCCTTTTTTTTTTTTTTTAAGCTCAGATACATTTGCAACAGATTTAATTTTTCTGTTCCCTCCTCCCCAGCCTTTAGGAGAGAAAATATGAAACAAATTAGAACAGCCATAGAGCAGATACAGCCCGAGGTAAGAAAAAATAAATACTTAAC
This sequence comes from Jacana jacana, assembly GCA_013400555.1. Classification (NCBI taxonomy): domain Eukaryota; kingdom Metazoa; phylum Chordata; class Aves; order Charadriiformes; family Jacanidae; genus Jacana; species Jacana jacana. The sequence goes on from VZTM01020181.1 coordinate 210,977, forward strand.
AATGTTCTGCAGTTAACCTTATCCAGGTACCTGCCTCCCACATACTAAACACAGCCCAGGGACTAAAATAAAAATCATTAAACATAAAAGTTTCCTTTTCTCCTAACAATTATTACTCACTTGTCTCATAAAGAGTAGGATAATGACCAAAACAAGGCACTCACCTCTCCCTTCTTGTGATGCTTCCAAGCACAAAACCAGAGCCACCTGCAAAGCCGAAAGAGCCCCTTTCTCCCACCTCCACTGGGCTTTAAAAAGCCCAGGTTGCTTGCGAAAAGTGCTGTGTGATTGGTAGGGTGCCCATCACATGAGGACAACTTTTTTTCTAGCCAAACCTGTTCCCCGGTCCTCAGTCCTCCGTGGGACTGGAGGGTGTCTCTGATTCTTAGATCATATTGGAATGCCGTTGTGCTGAAAACACAAAGCTTTGAAGAATTTCTATTATTATACTCTCGAAAGGGTGGACAAGTGACTCACTCATACGAAATACATGAACTTTAAAGAGGATGGGCAAGTTGGAAGGACATAAATATAAGTTTTAGGATTGCTGGACTGCTGTTTGAGCAGAGTATAAGAAGAATGTACTGACTAGGAAAAGAGAGTAAATTAATTTTAATGTTTTCATTTAATTATGTTGCACAGGGAAAATCCAGTGGATTGGGTTGAACCCATTTTCATTTTATTTAACTTGGGACTTTTTTTTTTGAAACAGAAGTGTAGGTGTTGGTTACTCTGTAAGACACTGTGGGTAACTGCATTTCCTTGGATCCTCTGGATTTTTAACACATTCAGTCTTATTAAGACCAAGTACAGTCAAGCACAGACATATATATTAATTGGCCTGTGATAAATTGAAAGGGGCTGAGGCTGAAAAGCACAGCAGAAAAGGAGGGTCTCTCTCTTTCTTCTCACTCACCCATTTCAGTACAAGTCTGCCAAAAGCCATGATTCCTGTTCCTGGAGCCTTGAGCTAGTGCTCTGGCAAAAGTGCAGATGCTTGTGCTTAGAGTTCTTATCTGACGGTGTGAAAAACAGCCAAATGAATAATGGGCTTGGGAAGGGTGATGGAAGCTTCATGTTTGTAGAGCCCTTCATGAGTCAAAAGTAAACATCAAAAGAATACATATTTGTAGTCATCCTCACAAATATTTTGTGGGAAATTAGTGAGAACAGACTTAGTTCTAATGTTTTATGGACCAACCGCCTTGGTATTGGGAGACAACTGAAGAGATACCCAGCTCTCCTGTGGGGTCACCATGGGATTTGACTCTGAGGAAAGGACAGTACTGATGGCATTTCTAGTTCCACGAAGAATCACAGCGATAAGCTAAAGACCCAACCATTGCAGACAGACTGATCTAGTAAACATGGACAAGAAATTTGTCACTTGATTGCTCAAAGAGTAGGGATGCAGATTTTTTTTTAGACCTAAATGACTCTTACCCCCTTGCCCATTATTTGTGCTCCCTACAACATGTGAAGTTTGTCTGGGTGCAGTCACTACCCAATCTTCTAGTAGTGCCAAGGAGACAGTGCACCAGTCACCATGGTGACTGGTGTTGTGGGTCTGGGAAGGCAGGCTCCTGTCATCTCTGCTGGACATTGAGAGCAGCCAGCGGGGCGAGAGTGGGTGAAGCTGGGGAGAGTTATGTTGAATCCTGAGCTTCCATCATGACTTGGCTGCTAACAGCTTCTTGTTTAGCTGTGTAAGACTGGTGAAAAGGCCTCGAGAATAAGTCTTATGAGGATTGATTGAGGGAGTTGGGATTGTTTAGTTTGAGGAAGAGGCGGCTGAGGGGAGACCTCATTACTCTCTAAACTGCTTGAAATGGCATTGTAGAGAGGTTGGTGCTGGTCTCTTCTCATGGGCAGTTAGCGATAGAACAAGAGGGAATGGCTGCAACCTGCAGCAGGGTAGGGTTAGGCTGGAAATGAGGAAAAAAATTTTCACAGAAAGAGTAGTCAGTCAGTGGAATGGGCTGCCCAGGGAGGTGGTGGAGTCACCATCCCTGACTGTGTTTAAGAATAGATTGGATGTGGTGTTGAGAGATATGGTGTAGGGGAGAACTTGTAGAGTAGGGCTGATGGTTGGACTTGATGATCCCAAGGGTCTCTTCCAACCTATATGATTCTATGATTCTATTTTGTTTGGTGGTATCTGGAGAGAAATCTGGTATTGGGAAGGAGAGAGTTGGGATGGGGTTTTTGCACTTTTTTGATGTCTGTTACTAAGGGCGGAGTTTGAGTTTGCATGAATTTGTGTGCAGAGCAGAGGATCAGAGACCCTGTCTGAGCAAAGGAGTGCAGTGGAGTTGACAAACCTTGCAGTGGAAAGCTCAAGTGCCACCGTGGGTCCTTCCAGTGCAGTGCCTGCAGCTGCTTAACCTCCCCTGTAGGTCCACATCTGCACTGGCATACTTCAGATGAGAATATACCAACACCTCTGTATAGCCAGATCCATACATTTGTGCAAGTTCTTGAGAAAGCTATGGACTCATAAGAGCACTGCCCCACCCCCTCAGTGCCATACATAGGCACACATGTATGTATACATGCACAAATCCACACATACATGTGCTTTCCTCATGTGTATCCACACATAGGTCCACATATGAGCATCTCTCTTGTGTGGGGGTTCAAGGCAAAGTTCTGGCTTGGTAGTGAAAACACACTGCAATCGTGTTTCATCTGGAGGCACAGTCAAATGCTGAGGCCACAGCCTTGCCCATTTTGAGAATGAAATGGAAAATGGCATACCTCAGGAGATCTATCACTTGACTATGGCAAAGCACTCCATGGGTGACAGGGCAATGTGAGAACATGCCTGTCACTAAGTGCGCTGTGGCTTTTCAAAACTGGCATGGGAGGGATGCTGAAGGATGCCCAAAGAGAGAACAAAGATGGTGAAAAGAGCTGACAGATGCTGTAGGTAATTCCAGTTGGCCAACCCAGCTCCTAGCCTCTGAGAATACTTTTTCCTGCATCCTTTGAATTTCTTTTCTTCACGGCATGGAAATAGTGATTTGAGACAGAGAATGTGAGAAGGAGGAATTAGAGATGGAGGGAGAGAGCACACAGGGAGGACAAGGAGGTTATAGACAAAGCAGCAGGTTCCCAGGAGCCATTTCTGTGACTGCCTCACGCCAGCATCATGAAAGAACTACTCCTATCCATGAATAGGAGGCTTCTAGCAGCATTTGTGATGTTGCACGGGAAAATTAGGTCTCGTGGTTAAGGGAGAGGGCTCAGGAAATGCCACACTATATCTCTAGCAGTGTGGTTGCAGTGCTGGCCATGCCCCTGCCCCTGTGCATAGGTTCAGCTTGACATATACTGTCTGTTTGACCCAGGGAGAGGGACATTTTTTGGTGATGGTCCCTGCTGGAGGTGAGGCCAAACATCCCTGCCACACCGTAACTGCAATGGGACTGCCCGTGAGCGGAGGGGCTACTGCCTTTCCTGGCAGAGTCTCCCTCACCAGCTGGGCCAGAGACCTCCCACTGAGGGCACTGCCAGTCGCAGCCCCAGCCCCAATTCCTGCCACCCAGCTTTGCTCCTGCATTCCTGGGAGGACTGCAAACAGCTGCATCCCAGCCCGCAGTTCGACCTTCCTTCCCTTGGCCAGATTTGGGTTTGAGGCTCGCGCCTGCCACCCAAGCCCTCCACATGCGATGGCCGGGAGCCAGCTCCTCCCTGGTGGAGAAGGGAATTCCTCACGGCCGCCTCCTCTCCTGTGTCTCAGTGCATCCGCACGGAGGGTGAGGATGAGGGCTGTGGGGGGACAGATGTCCACTGCGCCCCTTGGGTTTGCAGCTGGCCTGGCTTCACGCCAGCCTTCCCTCCTGCTCCTCTCCTGCCTCCCCAGCTGGCTCGTGGCTTTTGCTACAGCTGCCTCCCCTGTCTGCAAGGTTTTTGCTCCCCCCCTCTTTTATTTTTGTTTCTTTTTTTTTTTTCCCCACTTCTGTACCTCTCAACCTCAAGAAAGAGGGGTAACTGCGGGGTGGCGGAGAATAAATATGTGAACACCACCTAGGGAGATCAGGGGAGAGCAACCCTGTCCCTGAAATTGTTTACCAAACAGTGCTGAGTGTGGGGAGACAAATGGCATACCGTTAGCAACAACCATGGGCTAATTATAGTGGGTTAGGATAAACCACTGGGTGCCTGGGCTAGCCACTCCAGTTAAGCCTGCAAACATATAGGCTGAAAAGCAGAACTGTATGTATATATTTAGTATAATGAGGAATGTAGTAAGTAACTCCTTTCTAAAACCTCAGATACCTTGGTGAAGAGTGTTACAGAAAATCCAGATACAGGCATCTTTGTGATGCTGGTAATCCTGGTATTTTGCACTTGGCACTGCACAATCCACCCATGAATATGGCATTGCACGCTTCATTCCTAAGAGGAGTGCTATAAAGCACAGACTCAAGGATTGGGGTTTCTTTATATTTTGGGGAGGGAGAGGGATACACCTTATTTTTCTAATTTTATAGGATAGTTTTATTCATGGGCTTACAACTAAGGCTGTATTTTGGTCTTGTTAAGACTTGCAATTCTAGGTGTTTGTGTAAAGGCCAAGGTACAGGAATCATGTGATTGCATAAAAATCTGTACTTTTAGCTTTTCAGAAGAAACCATTTCTTCTCCTTCTGAGAAATGAACAAGCAGGAAGGACAAACAACTTGGAGGAAGCTGCTCTGTCTGGTAAAGGACTGAGCTCAGGCAGAGAATTGCTTCCCCAGGGATTTTTGGACTAGTGCTCATAGTGAAATTTGCACATGTGGGTAAAGACAGTTACAAATTAAATCTCGGTACCCCACTGCTAACAATTAGACCAGCTGCTGTGGCTCCCTTCCTCAGTGGTCTCAACCCAAAAGCTTAGAGAAACAGTGGGTAGTTATAAAGGCTAATCTCTATTGGCTGCTACTACTGTTAATAAAGAAGACCCTCAGGGTGCCTTATTGTACACATTGAGAAAGAGATTTGGGGTCTAAATCCCCCCCTAAGGATGCCTCTTTTACTCTGCTGACTATGAAGGAAGCTCATAAAGAGAGCCTCGTCACAGAACTGATGCCTGTCTGGGCTTTCCTTTCTGCAGAGGAAAACACAGACCAAAACATCTTCATCTTAGAGCTGCTGATCTCCCCTATGTCTTTCATCAACCTAAAGGTCACATTTTTGTACACAGAGAGACCAGAAGATAAAACAGGCATGGAGGAGCCTGGGGGAGCCCTGAGGTCAAGCCCTGCCCTGGCTCCCCTCCCACCAGCAGAAGTTTCTTCTAACAGGGAAGGGGAGCCAAGCCCTTTCCGAGTGGCATTCCCCAGCCAACACCCTCGATGGACTAAATGGATCAGTAAATAGGACGTGGGTTCCTCTTGAATCTCATCTTCCGATGAAGGCAGGCCAGCTCACTCTGATCAGGAGCCTGAGCACAGGAAGGCTCAGAGGAGGCTAGAAAATACTGCTTATGTTTTAGATAACTTCTTTAAAAGGCTGACAATGTCCAAGGAAGGTTTGCTAGAAAGCATCTCTGTATTGCTCTTGGTTGTGAATTTAAGGGCTTTCTGGCTTCTGAAAGGCTGCATATGTCAGTGTCGACCTGTCTATTAGTGTGTGGTCCCAGATCCCAAATGGCCTTGGCACTGTGACTGTCCTGTGGTCCTGGTGGTTCAGTTGAGTTTCATCTAACAGACTGGGAACAAGCTGTTTTGTCTGGACCTAGTGACTGTATTGCTCTTGCTGATGGTTAAAAAACTCTGCTGCAAAATCCCATATGTCAGTCATGAGCCACAACATGGTAGAAAGAAGAGGTCTTGTTTGGGGACCTTTATGGATTGTTTGAAAGGGGTCAAAGAAATTTGTTCACATTAATTGTTCCAGCTTTTGGGGGATACCTCATTCCTCCCATTTTGCTTGCCTCCTCTGCATTAGGTTCTTCTGATCTGGGAGACTGTAAAGAGCTGGCAGTGGAGCACTGCCATCTACATACAGTTGCCTGTCACTATCCAGTTTCCAACACACTTGCTGTAAGCCAAGTGCTGCAAGCATTTATCTAATTTATCTCAGTGTCTCCACCTTGCCAGAGGGCTGGAGCATGCAAAAGAAAGAGGGAAGACAGTCATGTTAAAGCTGCATTGCAAGAGTCTTGGCAGCAGGAAGAAAGGGGAATAGCTGAGGGGTGTTGGCCGTTTTGGTGCTTAGGAGCACCGGGATGGAAAGAAATAGCACGCATGCCTTGGGTGAACTTCTAGTGCTCCCAGGGTGATGGCTTTTGCCTTGGCAAGGGTGCGGCTGGTGTGTCACACAGACTTGTTACTTTGACAGAACTGTCTGCACTGTCCAATGTTCTTCCTCTGCTACTCTCTGTTAAGGTTTCAGAAACTGGAAACTTCCCTGAGAAGTCTGTAAGACTCGGACCTTGTCATGAGCCTGCGGTTTGATGCAGTCAGTCCTGTACCCAGCTGAACTTGAGTTTTAGTTTCAGGTGGACGTTAGATAGACCCGTGCTTTGGGCCATCCAGCCCTTTTACACAGTCTTTTCCTCCTTTACTTGTAGCTGATCCACGGCTGGACATAAACTCTCGAGGTAGTCTCTCTGCCTCTTAACAGCCTTTAGCGAAGGCTCAGCCGGTCTGTGCTGCCCTCTCATGGGCACACATAGGAAAAGTTAAGTTTCACCCTGCTTTTTCTTCAAGATGCTTTTTAAGGTACTACTCAAGCTCCATTTTTCAACACATGATTTCTGAAAAACCGGGAACGCTTATGAACAACTCATAAGAAGTCCTTATAACTTCTTATGAAATGTAACTACGAAACGTAATTCTACCTATAGTTGTGCTGCACCCTGCCCAGCTCTTAATTTGGAAACATTTAAAGGTTTAATAGGCCAAAATGTAAGGAGCTGTTGCTACCAACAACAGACTGAGCTTCTCCCATATGCAATCCCATCTGCCATGTTAAAAATATCGGTATTATGGCATCATACTCATACCACAGTCAAGGTGTCTCTCAAGCTAGCTCTGCTATGCTACCAAGGATTCAAAAATCAGGGCCAAAACCTGGGTTCTCCAATGGGCAGTATTTGCTTTCTGTACTGTGGGGTTTCAGCAAACTGGCAACACTAACCTTCCCTGAATCTCCTTGCAAAGAGGCAGGATATTCTGCTAGACCCAAGGGAATGCTTAAACAATAGCAGGATAGAGAGAACAGGCATCACTTTGCTCTTCAAAAGGACTCCTATGGCTTTCAGGGTGTTTATGCCACTTGGAGTCACTGTTAAAAATCTTTTGTTCTCTGACCACTTACCTGCATTTAATATAGCCTTATCCCTAATGTGTACTCATCTGTTCAAACACCAAAATCTTGTTGAGGTGGGAATTGTTTTTCTCCAAGGGCTGGTATGACATACATTTTTCCCATTAACAAACCATTGTGCTATTCCACAGGTGTTTAATTCACCTCCATTTCCTGTTTTATACTAGAAGACAAAATGAGGGGTAGGAAGGAGGAAGGACAGAGGTCAACCCGTGTTCTTACAGATTCCCTAACCCTAATATGGATCCTGTCTCCTAGTTTGTAAGAAGAAATTTTAAGTGTTGGACGAGGTGATTCCAAATAAGACATCTGCCTTAATGGCTTGTAAGTTTATAGTGAAGCTTTCATGGCCAGTGTAAACCGGGTGTTGCACTCCCTTAGCTACATTGCCTACTTTTTTTTTGCTTTGTGAACTGTACTAGATACCTGTGTACTTTCGTAAGTCCAGTTCTTTGTAGCCCTATGTTCCTTCGCCTCTTGCCACTTGAATGAGTAACAATGTACAAGAGGCTAATTCTGTTGTCAAAGTAAGCAACAACACAGAAAACCGAGTCCAGCTCATGCTTTGTTTCTTCCCTGGTATTATTTCACTGCAGCTTATGAAATTACACCATCAGTTTCTCCTATTTTCTGCACTGGAAGAAAGAAACTACTGCAGACTCCTGGATGAGTATGCCATGGAGATGGCTTTCCCAAGGCCTGAATGCACCAAGGTCTGTGACAAAGGAGAGTGAGCTCTTACCACCTTGTGAGAGGAGTTGCATGGGGAATTGTGACGACAGCCTTGAGGGCGAAAGGAAGAGCCACTCCATTTGCTTATACTAGGCATTTCTATTACAGACCAACTACCACAGTGTCTGTAGTCAGTTTCTGATCTTGACTTATGTGTGCCGAAATCTCCTGGGATTGCTTTGCCTAATTTCAGCTGTTCTGCAGTGTCATTTCAGCCCACCACCTTCCCCCAGGAGAAGATGGCAAGTGACTGTTCATCCAACCCATGCCACCTCAACAACTCAAAGTTCCCCTTCTCAGTTGTGTACATTGACACATGTCCATGAGCTTTTGATGCTGCTGCTACATCAATGTTGTCAATGAAGGCAGTCCCAAAAAAAGAATGCAGCCATGGATATTGATGCCTGACCTTAAGGGAATGTTTCTTCTTTTCTTTCTGCATTTCATCTGGCTGAAAGAATGGTCAAGAGAAGCTTTCCCCTGAATACAACCTGAAGGCATGCCAGGCAGGGTTTGATCAATTTGCCTTTTCTAAGCAGTGCCCTTTCTAAGCACTCTCGTATTCTCCAGTCTTAAGCTTGAGCCCTCTCTTGAGCTAAGCTCTTTCTTGGGCTTTACCCAGAGGTTAATTTCTTCCAATTCAGACATGCAAGCTCTGAATGCAAGCTGCTGCCTACTTCGAGTTTCATGTGATTGTGAAACTTTGAAATCAATGGCATTAAACTACTTTAAAGTTGGTGTTATGTAGCAGTGATTCATATCCAGTGAGTCACAATGAAATGTCTCATGCTATAAGTAGCTGGCCATTTGAAGAGCTTGTGCTTGTGCCCTCTGTCTAAGAAGCAGAGCAGAGTCTGTGTGAACTTTTCAAAGGAGCTTTAATCAGCAGTTACAACATTTTTTTTTTAAATTCTTTTTTTTTATTGGTTAGAGGCAGTACACAGGCAACTTTAGTATTGCTTGGGGCATCTGAGTCATTTCAAGTTCTATACAGAGATGGCAGAAAAAGAAATTGATGTTTTGATCCAAGACACGTTCACTTCACATTCATGGTGAGTTCACTTTCCTTCTGGTTGGCCCCTCTGTATCGTGCTTCTGGGGGAGTATAAGGTTCACAACAGATACGGTCTGTGAACCATAAGATCATGCTATTTGGCAGCTAAATTGGACGTCATGCTTCTGTGCCAGTCCATGGAACAACAAAAAAATCTTGTATGTGAAAATGTTGCGCTTTCTCAGTGCCCAGCTCAGACTACAGAGGAAAAAACATTGAGAACTACAAACTACTTCCAACCTTCCCACCTTCCACTCCGTGACCTATCCCTCTCCACTAGAAGCACACAGCAACATGCAGGTGTGGCTAAAAAAAACAAAATACCCTTTGAAAAAGAATGCACTTCAGTGCACAGACATCTCCCTTGTGGAGAGGAGAAAGAACAAACAACAGATGTTAGTCACGTTGCTTAGCACACTACTGGAGAGCATTCAAATATACTGTGACTAGCGTGCTATAAGGACTTATATGGAATAGTTTTGGTTACACACAATGAACTGTTAATTCCTTCAGAGCATCCAAGGCAAGAAATTTAATGACAGTTTAATGGCTGGTTGATAAATGTCCACTTATGACAAAGCAACATGGATCCAATGGTTTGGGAAAAAAAATTATGGAAAAAGGACAGTCACCATGGAACTAAGGCTACAATAAATGTTTCCATTTTAAATCTAACTTTTTGCCTTTTCTTCACCACGGAAAGGCCTTCATACAAACATACATACAAAGCGCAGTGGTGCATTAGTGCCTTAATGTGAGGTAAAATGTTTCAAGAGCTAAAGCGTATTTTTCAGCAAAACTCTGAAGCAAATCAAAAGGGAGCACTAGCACTAGCTTAAACACAATAATCTGCACACCTTCTGGAGGATGCTTTTTTCTTTTCACAAAACTAAGTTCCTGGAATTTTTCCTTGAAAAAAATGCAGTTCAAAATACAATCCAATCATCTGAGAGGCTTGAGGAGAAGGAAGTGAAATTTCTCCTCTGCTCATGATGAATTCCCCAAGATTTCTGGTCAAAGCCCTTGTTCAGAGCTGATAAACTCCCCCCTAAGTCTGTAAAGCTGAAGGGCTGTCCTTGACCTATTGCCTTCCACAGTCTTTTGCCATCTACACATGCCAACTCCAGGCCCACACTGAGTATAGCCTCATTCATTACTATACAACCACTGCTCCTCAAAGGAGAGGGACCTCGGTCCTGAGAAACTTTGTTAGCATGAAATAAGGTGGGCAGGGAAAATTTTGGTCCTGAGATTGCTGAGAAACACTGGGTAGGGCCTGTCTTGCAAAACAAAACTTCTGTCATCTGTAAGAAGGCTACTTTCCAGCTCACTTCCACTTACCTGACAGAGAAATTAAGGATCTTTCCTTGCATAACTTAATGCTGACATGAAGTTCAGGGCATACACCTATAGTCTGATAACATGTTACAAGTCAAAAGCTTTTTTGTAAATAAAAGAGAATGACAAAGTACAATACCCAAATGACAGAAGCAGGAAATTCGCAGCTAAGGCTATACTCAAAAGTGCCCTAATCCTGTTGTCCAACAAAATGCCAACTTCTCCATCTCTTGAGAAAACATGCTGACAAATGATGCAAGAGATTAAAAGGCTTCAGCCACTATCTTCACCTTCCATGCATTTCCCATGTCACAGAGGTGCCTTAGCACTTCTCTTACATTCACAAGGCACGGGGCGGCTTATAAATCCTTGATCAAAAGTGTATCAGGCTGAAAGCCAATCAGGTTGTCTGTTTTGTTAAGCATCCAATTCCTCCAGTTGCTGAAGCTAAGTAGGACTTTCAAAAGCATCTCACTTCTTCAGTGGGACCTAAGTGCTATGTCAAAACTCTTATAAAACCCATGAAGATTTTACCTGAATCTTTAGCCGTATTTAGGCTCAAAATAAACTTGAAAATCTTCCTGCTCTATGAATGACAGAGTCGCTTACCTGCCTTTAACCTGGAAACACATGAGTTAACTGCACTTTTTTGAGAACTTTAGGCAGAAGGCAACTCTTCTCAGACACAGAATTTGTATGCCAAATGCTCGCCTCTGTTATTCCCAACCTTTTTGGTCCTGAGCTCTGCTGTGGAGCATCACACAACCTAATTGTCAGACTTTTAGATGAAAATAGATAGATGGGAGATAAGTTTCTATGGTACTCTCATCATAGTCATAGAGACAGTCATTTAGGAATACGTTACCATCCATCATGAAATTCAAGCATTTGCCTAAAAAAGAGAAAGGTCTGTTGCGAGAAAAAAACTTTCTGGCACCTACTGCACACACACATTAAGTGAAGTCAAAATAACAGCATGCTCTGTTGCACATTTTCAATAATCTTCAGGCATAAGACAAGAAAAAGAAAGACAGTTTTGGTTTGTTTAGTTTTATTCACCTCCCACATTCCTGAGTGACAATGTCTTCTGAAGCCACAGAAGGTGGGTGCAACTGTTGCTTTACTGTAAAAGCATTATCAAAATATACACTGTATTTGCAATGATACAAGGAGGGCAACCCCAAAAGGCGGAGTGATCAGAACCCATCAGGGATAGTTAAGGGTGAGACAGCTGGACCCAGTGTGTGGAAGAGGCAGAAACACAGCTTCTTGCATCAGTGAGCAGTGGGAAAGCCACAGAGCCAGCCTCTCGAAGTATTAAACGGGCATAGGTGCTGCTGCATAGCTGGAGACAGTAAGCCATCGATGCAGCATGAAAAAACAGGACTGCAGGTCTCTCAGCACTGATTTTTAATTCTACTTGGTTCTGTGCTTGCATTTCTGTGCTGTGAGGTTTCTCTGCATGGAAAAGCAGAGTCTAGGGGTGGCCTAGCTGTGGGATTTATGCGTTGGTACGCACAAACCACATAGAGGTTCAGCAGACCCACTTCTTCAACGTGTGCCATATGTGCATGTAGGTCCGTGAACACTTTAAGATTTGAGTTTGTGCATCAAAATCAATACTTGGTTGCAGGATTTAAACGCAAGGGGAAGCACAAACATACAGAATAGAAAAATCAGGAAGCAGAGATTCAAGCGTATCCAAGTTCCAAGTTACGATCAATGACTACAAAAGCAGTAAAGCAGCAGAGCAATACCACAATAGGAAAGTCAGTAGGAGCCAAAAGGAGGGTACAAGATCTCTTCCATGAACTCCTCCGCATCTTCATTCTCCTCCAATATTCCCTCCATTCCTGCCTGCCTGGCATTTATCATAGACTGCACCTGGGCAATAGGAAAAGGAAAAGGGTCATTTGGGAATCTGTTTCCTTACCATTGGTGCTTAGAACTGACCTTTCCATTCCTCTGCATGGTCTGCATTCAGTACAGCATGAACCCAGCAGCAAATCACAAAGGTGGTACTTTCCCTCACTGACTACAGGGCAGTGAAGGAAAAGACTCTCTCTCTTTCTCTCTTTCTCTCTTTCTCTCTTTCTCTCTTTCTCTCTTTCTCCTCTAACCTCCTCCTTTCCCCAAGGACGTCCCCATACTTCATCTAACTCACTCCCAACTATCGCCTCACATCACCAGCTTTGAATTCCCTGTGTTTTAACACCCTGCAGCCAAAGTGTTCCCTCCAAGTGTGGCACAGAGGGAGCTGGTGAAGGGTCACAGGGATACAGACAGAAGGGCGCCATCTCTGTCCCCAGGCTTCCCTCACCTCTTAGATAACAGCCCCCCAGGGCACATCTATCCCATTCTTCCCCCCACTTGCCCATCTCTTCCACATACCCACCACCCTCTGATAATTCTTCCCTCTTTTTTCAGAGCACATGTGGTTCCTTGCATTGGGCCATGCTTCTCCTCTTGCCCCACACTTCCGCTCCCAAGTGAACAGATGTACAGTGAGAGATATAGTTATGGGTTGACCATATTTCTAGTCTGCTCAGCAAAGCTGGCTTTCTGCTGTGGCCCTAAGAGATGGTCCCTGCTGAGCCCTGTGCTGAGCAAGATACCATACCTGCAGCAATATGAACTGCAAGGGGTCATCAGGCTTGTGGTACACAAGTTTTTCTGTGATGTCCTGAGACAGAGAGAAACAGACAGAAGGAAAGAAGCATTGATCCTTGGGCAGATGGGTGGCTGCACTTTCTGCTCCAACGCTAGCTGCATTTTAAAGCAAGCATCTCTTTCAATCATAGCATAGTAGAATCATAGAATGGTACAGGCTGGAACGGACTTCTAGGGTCATCTAGTCTGACCTCCCCACAGTCAGCAGAAACACACTCAACTAGAGCAGGTTGCCCAGCGCTGCCTCGAGCCTCACCTTGAATATCTCCAGGGAAGGGGCTTCAACCACCTACCTGGGCAACCAGTTCCAATGGTCCACCACCCTCATAGTAAAGAACCTATTCCAATATATATCCAATCTAAATCTGCTCTTCTCCAGCTTGAAGCCATTGCCCCTCGTCCTGTCACTGCAGGCCTTTGTGAACAGTCCCTCCCCAGCCTTTCTGTAGGCCCCCTTCAGGTACTGGAAGGCTCCCCAAAGATGATCAAGGGTCTGTTTCTACTGCTATTCTTAAGTTTATGCCTAAGAAAAGCATGCCTCTGAAGGCAGAAGGGAAAGAGAAATTTCACCTGAAATATCTGCAGAATATTGTGTTTCTCCATGTACTTAACAGAGACTTCAAAGGGGTCTTCATACACCATTGGCTTCTCTGGTATTTCACTCATAGTCTCTGCTGGCTTGACTGCAGTTGCTGAACACTGGGCCCCAGATGTTTTACCACCAGCCTGTGTGGAGTCAAACTTGAACATCTTGACTTTGAAACCTGACTGTTCACCCAGGGGTGATCCAATATCATACGTGTTTTCCCTGGATTTGAGAAATTCAACGACAGGTGACTGGTCCTCAGAGCCTGATGGTTTCTCAACAACCAGCTGGTCTGCAGACACTGGCAATTCCACTATAGATGGTTGGTCTGCAGATGCTGGTGTTTTGACCCCAAGTAAGTCATCCAGTGATGGTGGGGATTCAACTATAGGTATCTGGTCCTCAGACAGATCACCAGCTTGTGGTATGCTAGATTCCTCTATTTCAAATTCTGACTGATCTTTGGGCTTTTGCTAAAATATTTAACAAATAAATAACATAAAAGACTTTAAACATGTGGCCCCACAGACCAGACAGCTCACCTTACTGCATCCTTTGGCAAATACGTCGCAGTCCCTCTTAGAGCAAGCACTAATGAGCTTTAATTTCTGTGGCCTGTCCCACCCCAACCTCTGCCCGTGACCCCGGGAGCTCCATTTAAACTCAGACCTAAGCCTTCAGACCAAGCCTGGGTTATGCAGTGGATGAACCCGTGCCTGACCCTTGCTCACTGGTTGGTTTGTTAGGGGGACTCCTAACCGTATATTGTACAGTCCCTGGGGCAGAGAGGGCAGGAGCCATGTCCGCAGCTTGCTGGTTTGGGGGTTCCCACTTTCAGCTGCATCGTATGAAGCAGGGGGCTGGGGAGGGGGGAGGCCAGAGGGGGAGAACGAACTGCGCCCTCCCTTGTAATTGGGAGAGAGACAAGGGGGGACAGGATGCTTCACGGCAGGGTGTTAGGGAGCCTGGGGGTGCGGGAGGGTACGACCGGGGACCAAGGGGCAGTGCTGGACTCAGCCAGAGAGGATGTAAGGGTGGTGTGTGAGGGATGGAAAATGTCTCCGGGCCCGGGGGCCGCCACCGCCCGCCCTCACCGGCCCCCGACTCTCCATGGCAGGGCAGGGCTGCTCTTTGCCGGTCCCCGGCGCCTGCTGCTTCTGCCGCTCGTCGCTGGTCGCTCGCCGTAGGTGGGAGAGGGGGCGGAAGACGCCGGGACGGTTGCCGGGGAAACCGCTGCGGCCCCGCCCCGCCCCTCGGTGGGCGGTGTCGCTGCGTCACAAGGGCAGCGAGTGCCGCGCCGCCATCATGGGTGAGGGCGGAAGCGCCGGAAGGAAAGGTGTGATGGCGTTGTGAGGCCTGAGGCGGCGGCTAGCTCCGACGGCTGCCCTCTTGCCTGGGTTATTCTTGCCCCCGCAGCAGTGAGAGAGGTGTTTTGGTGTATGTCAGCGGCCAGCCAGCGTCTGGGGGGGCCTCAGGCCGCCTGTGGCCCTGCAGAAGCCAGGAGTCCCTTGGCATAGGGAAGGGCGTAGGGTTCTCCCATAGAATCATAGACTCATTTGGTTGGAAGAGACCCTTGGGATCATCAAGACCACCCATCTGTCCTACTCTACAAGTTCTCCCCTACACCATATCCCTCAACACCACATCCAATCTACTCTTCAACACAGTCAGGGATGGTGACTCCACCACCTCCCTGAGCAGCTGATTCCAGTGTCTGACCACTCTTTCTGTGAAGAATTTTTTCCTCATGTCCAGCCTAACCCTACCCTGCTGCAGCTTGCAGCCATTCCCTCTTGTTCTATTGCTAAGTGCCCATGAGAAGAGACCAGCACCAACCTCTTTACAATGTCCTTTCAAGTAGCTGTAGAGAGCGATGAGGTCTCCCCTCAGCCTCCTCGTCCTCAAACTAAACAATTCCAACTCCCTCAATTGATCCTCATAAGCCTTATTCTCGAGGCCTTTCACCAGCTTCGTAGCCCTCCTCTGCACTCACTCCAGCACCTCGATATCTCTCTTGTGTTGAGGTGCCCAGAACTGGACACAAGACTCAAGGTGTGGCCTCACCAGTGCTGAGTACAGGAGGACAATCACCTCCCTACTTCTGCTGGACACACTATTCTTTATGCAAGCCAGGATGCCCTTGGCCTTCTTTGCCACCTGGGCACACTGCTGGCTCATGTTCAGCCGCCTGTCGACCAGCACCCCCAGGTCCTTTTCTGCCAGGCAGCTCTCCAGCCATACTTCCCCAAGCCTGTAGCGATACATGGGGTTGTTGTGGCCCAAGTGCAGGACCTGGCACTTGGCCTTGTTGAAGTTCATACCATTAACATTGGCCCATGGATCCAATCTATCCTAACGTGCCACTGGCTTTTTGGTTTGCAGGGAGCTCCATTACTCCACTGTGAATTCTGGTGGCCTTTTGACCTTACCGTGCTTGTATAAAGGATGCAAAAAAGGCCAGGATAACCATTTGCTCTTTTTGGTCCTGTTGGTAAGTACCAGGGTAGTGAGGAGGCTTGGAGGAGAAGGGCAGGGACAAGCTGTACATAGAGGTCACATGGGAAAGGCCATGGCAAAGGGGTTTGTAAAGGGAAGCAAGAGGCAGGGTAGTAGAGCGCTTAGAAACATATTTACATGCACATTAGTGTGAGAGATACTTTCTCCCCAGTTTTTCACAGATCCTGGCAGTTGGTGTGCTGTGTGATGAACTTTGTCAGAAAAAGCAAATAAACAGATTGCCAGTTTCCCCCAAAGAGGAGATGAAAGGAATAAAGATAAAAGCTGTGCGGGGTTACCACAGTAACCAGCTTCTGAAATACTCTGGTTTATGCTCCGGTGTGACAAGAGCTGGGATTGAAACATTGAATGGCTGAAACTGCCATGGGGGTTGATGGGGGGGTGAGAGGGAGGGAGACACAGGACTTCAAAACGCGTGCTAAACTAACAGATGTCATTTCCATTCAGAACAGCTCACTTTGTGTGAGTGGCTTCCCCTCTGCTCCAGTTCTACATTCATGACAGTGTTGTCCATATCCTCAGCTTCACTGGCTGCTCAGATCATCTTGCACTGGAGCACTGCTGTTTGCACTTAAGGGATGCCAAGTCATTGCTCAACTCCTCTGAGCCTGTCTCGCCTCTCCTGCTTTCCTATGTGACTGCAATGGTTCTGGACAGTATGGAACTGCTAGCGTTTTGAGTGTGGGCTTTTGGGGGTCTGTGTTCACTTGGAAAGACCTTGAAAGATTCAACAGTCTGGAAACTTCAACAGATCTTAGGCAGTTGGTTGGGTGGACACTCAGGGAGATTTCAGAATCTGACTTATTCAGCCTCCACTGATTATCCTTTTCTTACATGATGGAAGAGGATACAATGTGCTGCCTGGTGCTCAGGATTATCAGTCTTTGATTTGTGGACCCTGACAGACTTCCTCTAGCAGCAGTGAACTAACAGAGCAGGCTCGAGTTTGTAGGCAGAATGTTCACTGTTTTCTCTCATCCACTCTTTTGAAATGGAGTAATTCTCAGTGATACCCACCCTTCTGTGTGGGTAATTCTCAGTGATACCATTCCTTCTGTGGGGATCAGTGCATACTTAAATTCACAATAGCAACCCTTGTAGCTGTGAAGTCTTTTTCTTGATGAGGTCTTGCTGTCTGTCAGTCTGGAAACTAAGACAGCAATGTCAGGAAACAGTAGAGGTGTGAGTTAGTAGATCTCCCTGCCTTGTAGCTAGGTATTTCTGCACAGCTGTAATGTTCTCAGAGCTAGTTCATCGAGGGTCTGTAAGGAAGGAAAGCTGTAAATTGTTACTGTCCTGTCATACTTCAGGGGTGCAGTTCTAGTAACTGCAGTTATGGTTTTAACTGAAGTAGGCATCTCCTTTCGGTTATGTTTGTATGGGTAGTTGTGTGCCGAGCCTTCCCAGTCTGTTTTCTGCACAGCATGACTCCCTGCAGAACTTCTCCTGTGGGTTTCTCCTCTCCATCCTTTACTGGACGGGACTAAGCAGTTCTCAGCTTCCTGCTGGCTTCAAATAGCATCCTGCTGTGGGTAAATCTCTAGTCCCATGTCTTCCTTTCATCTGTGCCTCATTGGTAAACAGCAGACCTCTCCATTTCCAACCCCACTGCCTACTACAGGGATCTGGCTGCTGGGGCTGGAAAGCTAGGATTTTGTACAAGGAAGTAAGATGAATGACTCCATTAAATAAACATCACTGCTCTGTTTATTCTTTCAAAAGAACAGATTACAAAAAGCAGAAGATGCATTTTAAATGCATTAAAAATTCTGGGCAAAATAATGCCTTAAATACAATGCTCATGTAACATAAATCACACAGCTTTTTTCTATCCAGGCACATGGAAAGCAAAAACGTATTATTATATCATTATTTATATGGCACCATATGCTAAGTCTGGAACTTAAAGACTTTGAAATAAATAAGAAAACACCAGCTGCAGATCAGCAATACGCTCCTTTATTGGGAGTCACTGTGTAACTGTGGCTATCATTCCTGCTGTTAAGTTAAAACTTAAATAAATTGTCAGAGAAATAAGATAGCCATTAGAGATTCAGTGTCTGTCTCCTGGGGACACTTTTTCTAACAGCTGTAACAAAGATCTGCTGCTGGTTTTGTCCTACCCGTGCAGTAACTCATTGCATTTGTCCCTGCAGTATCACAGTTGTTCAGTAGAGATGGTTGAGCTGTTCGCTATAAATAACGTTGGTTAACAATGCGGCCCCTTTTGGGTTAATAAATTATGCTCAAACCACTCCTGAGCCTCTTTGATTGGTTTCCTGCAAGTCTGCAGTGAAGAGTTGGAACAAATCACTTTCTGCAGTCTGTTCACTTCGAATATTTCTTCTTACTTTATTGAGCTGTAAATATTTATATATAATAGCCAAATCCTGAAAATGCCCATCTTAAACTCCTGTCACCTCATCCGGTGCTTCAAAGTCATAATGAGATGCCTGAGATGAAACGCATCGGAAAATTAAACATCATTGCTTAAAGGGGCAGAGGGCCCCAGTCGGCACCAAGCTGGGGAATTCATCTCTCTCCCTTGCGCCTGAGCTGCTGTCAGGGCTTGGGCTTTCTCCCAGGCTGAGGTAGCTGGCCAGAGTGGTGAGCTCACCTGCTACAGGGGTACCCAAGCATGCGGCCTCATGCACCCTTCGGCTCCGAGGCTCCCTGACCTGCGGTTTTGCACAGCTGCAGTCGGATGTAGTTAAGAACCTTCCCGAGGTCTAGAGAGCAAAGAGCAGCTTTGTGGCATAGAGCAATGATCAAAGCACCAGGCTGTAAGGAAGGGGCTGGGGTGGTCCTTGGAGAGAAATCTCTCTTCATCCACATGCCAGCCTGTGATTCTGGGTGGGTCATGCTGCTGCCCTGTGCGTTGGTGGGGATGATTGCTCTGATGTATGGTGGGGTGATCGCTCTGCCCTCCATCCCGACTGTTTTTGAGAAAGTAACTGCACTGTAGGAGTGGATGTGTAAGTGCAACAGAGCGATGTGTAGAAAGCATGAGGTAGAGAGGGCTGAGATGCGAGGGGCTGGGGCTGCTGACTTGCACTTAGAGCGCTCCTAGCCCCAGCGGCCTTTGATGTGGGCTCACTTCCCACTGCGACTTTGAGGAGGGAGAAGACTGTGCCCAGGTCTCTGCTTTGGTACAGGTGGCTCTGAGTGTTTGTGTGCAAAGCTCAAGCCAGACCACGCTACCAAATCTAGCTTTTCACCCAGTACGGCCTCTGCCCACGTTTTCCCAGCAGAGAGCAGCAGAGCCTCGTAACTGCTTGCAGGGGCTGCGAGTGCATCCTCCAAGACCTTCTTGCAGCGCTTACCTCCACAAAACGCAGGAATAAACCTTCGCTGAGCTCGCAGGCACATGTCAGACCTGTCAAGAGCGTTGGTGTGGGCAAACAGAAAACACATGCTCGCAATCTCAAAGATTCAGCGCTTTCCTGAAAAACAAGGTGTTGGCAGAAATCAGAGAAACCTTTTTTGAGGGGTTGATCTCCAGGTTGTCTTTGTGCTCAATGCCAAAAGGAAGCGCCTCAAGTATGGCTTCAGGAAGTGAGAAGATCCCTGTAGCAGGTTAAGCAAATGTATTTCACATACCTAGACCAGCATGGTCTAGGTAACCCTTTGAGGTATCCTTCAGCCCCATCTTTGGTAATGCAGGAAAGAAAGCTGTTACTAGCTTCTGTGTTTGGAAATATCTGCTTTGGGAATCTTTTTTTGCCTGGTATAGATTTAACTCTTTCTATTAGAAATAAAGTCGCAGCCATCTCTTTGTTGTTCCCTCATTTTGTAATGTTATCACAAATGTTACTGGCAGTAAAGATGAATGAAAAATGTGAGATACTTCTCCCTTTGCCAAGGTGTCAGAACTAATCAAACTGTGTCTAATTTAGACAACATTCTCCAGAAAATCAAGGCTTTTCCCCCTTTTTGGAAACTTACATGCTGTTCCCTGGGAGTTTAAATAAGCCAAATTTGGGATCATACTGGAAGCTCCTCAGAGGTAATAAATGGAATAGCTTCTGTCATTCCTTAATTGCCCCATTCTAATTCCTGAAATTCACACTTTTTCTATATTCCCACGTGAAAGAATCATAGACCTTTCTGGGAGGCCCAGTCCTTGTGAGGGAGAAGGCTTTGGTTTGGTATCACCATCCCATGGCAGGAGAGAGAGTAGACGCTTGGTTCTGGCTGAAGTCCACAGTGAACCTTCATCACACCCTCTCCACATCAGCTGTGAAATCCCTGAAGGAAGGAAGAGTCCAGGTGTGATGTTCACCTGAGGGAGCAGTGCCTGTGGAGGATGCTGGAGGCAAGGACAGTAGCTGGGTGGTGGGAAGTCACAGGTTTGCTTCCTCATCCACCCTGAGAACGCTGCCTTAGTGTGTGCTCCCTGCTGCTGTGAACCCATCTTTTGCCATGGGACAGAGAGGCAGGCATGGGATGGGATGGGCTTTTGGAAGCCAAATGTATCATGCAGTGACAAGACCCTGGATAACCCTGTCACTATGTCCTTCTTGAAGAGGCTGTAATCCACAGATGGCTGCAAGTGGCTTTCTGCATTCCTCAAAGCCTCGTGGCTGGAGCGACCCCTCCATCCTCGCTTCCCCACACCCCCTCATTTGGCCTGTATGCCAAGCTAATTTAAAACAGGATGCAAACCACCTCGGCCCTGGGGTCACTGAGCTGGTCTGCACAGCCTCCTGCCACTCACCCTAGGTAGGATCTGTCCTTCTTTATTGATGCAAATGATGCTTCATCTCTGAATCGTAGCTGTACATGGGAAAGGTGCAATTAGCGGCTGCAAGGAGCCGGGCTCGTCTGCCTTGCCTTGTTTAACAGAGGCTTTAATTAAAGACCCCCTGATGCTAGAAAGCCACATTAATTATTCATCTGAAAACATTTACATAGAGTCCCCCGTTTCCCTTCTTCAATAAATTATCAACTTCACGTCTCCATAATTCATCGAAAGGACTAAAAATACATTGTCTCAGCCTCCATCACTTCCCTCCTCACTCTGGCTTTGTCTGTTCCAACTGTGATGGGTTCAGTGTCTTAATGTGAAGGTCTCCTACTGCTCTTAAGTAAAAAGGGAAGATGGAGGAAAAGAGGGAGAGGGAAAGATTTGTCCCTGCACAGGAGTCATGCAGATAGCAGCAAATTTTCTCTTTTTTCTTTCCCACGCAACTGGCATGATCCTGATGTTTGAAGAAGCTCATTGACTGTTTCTAATGAGGAAAAATCCACCAAGGGGAGGAGAAAAGACATTTCCAGGGGTAAAAGAAGCCTGGGTTTAGACAATTTCGATGCTCAGCTGCAGATATCCTGTGTCAGATATCCAGTTTATCTCCCTGGATCAACTCTATACCCAACCTGTAGACCAGGCCAACGATTCCCTGTCTGCCTGGTAGAGGGATGCTGCTTTACTAGTTGTGAGCTGTTCCAACATAGCTGTTTTAAAGATGAAAAAAAACCAAGCAAGCTTAGGCAGAGGGAGAGGTTCTGCAGCAATTCACCACAACGATGTCACTGCAGGCACAACCGAGGGAAAATTCACCGCAAATAGTTTTCTCCAACACATTTCACTTTGTGATAAAGTGAACTGTCACATGAGAGAGGAAAAAAACCCAGTCCTCTAAGGGCTTGTTTACATGGAGAGTTAAGACAAATTAGTGTGAGGTGTGAGTTAATGCGCAGAAGTCGAAGTGCATTAAAGCTTTGTGTGGGTGCTCTGATGCAGAAGGAAAATGGCCTCACTTCACTATGGTGACAATTAAACAAAAGCAAAGCAAGGTCACTTTATCTGCAAATGTCCATGCGGGGCTTAACATGCTTTTATAATTCATGTGCATTCATTTCACATCTTTGGTTAATTTACCTTAACTTTCATGAATGTCCCAACCTGCGGGGCTTGGACGAGTGTGTGTTCTGCCTGATTGGGAGCAACTACTGTTCTGTGTAGAACCAGGAGCAGTCTGGTGCCTACAGAGGCCTAGGAAGCGGGGAATCTTCTAAGATGGTAGGTGGAAGGAGGCAGGATGGACACTGGCAAGTTTTGTGGAATGTGATCAAAGAGAGCATTAGAGAATGAACCAGGAAGGGGGAGCACTGACTCCAGAGGAGTTTGCTGACTGACTTTTAAGGACATGGTTCAGTGTTTTCAGAAGAAAATAAAGAGTTTTCTGTGTTTGGACCTGAGCACATACAGGGTCAGGGTCTAAGATTGAAAATGGGGTTGAACTGATTACAAGAGCAGTACACTTATCTGAAGGATTACTCTGTTAACTTCTGTATTGTTTCCCTTCCCTTGCCCTTGTGGCTGTTTTAAATGGACTGCCTTGGCTCAGCAGTGAATAACATGGTGATGAAAGCCTCCTCTGGCCATGAGCATGTGCCTAAATCTCAGGCATTGCTTTCTTGGAGGTGAGGGACTAGAAATTCTTCCCACATCCAATATCTGGCAGACAATCTACTGTGGTCTTTTTAAATATGAAGATGCTAGCTCTGATTCAAGCTTTTTCTCACAAGGTGCTGGAGGCTGGGGTGGTACAGCCATATTCCACCCTTCACCAAAAATGAGGTGTGGAGGTCAACAAGTTGAAACAGAACAACATGGTATTCCCTGTAGTATTAACACAATGGGGAGGAATGTGAGTGGGGACATATGGAATAAAACCAATTTAAATACACAGGAGCAGTATCTGTGGCATAGAGGAGAGAGGGGGAGAAATGGGATTGTCAGCTGGAGGAGATGCTGGCTTTTCAGAACTGACTTTTGGAAAAGAGACGCTGTTTGGAAGTTCTCATCTGCTTCACCACAAGTGGTGTTGAGTGGAACACCATAGTTTGTTAGCCCCTGACCAGCTCTAGAATTAGGAGTACATTTTAGTGTGGTACGCTGTTAGCTCAGCGAGTAACGTCTCCCCACTGATCTTTTCTTTAGAGACTGGAGGTACCATTTCTTAGGATCTGCTGGAAAAGAAAACCAGTAGAGGTCATTCTGCTACTCAGTATGTCTCTAGAGGACGCTAGGTAGCACTGAACTTAGAGCTTTCTGGCATTCAAATGCAATCAGATACTTAGGATTACATTTACTAAGATATAAATACCATCTATTGCTTACCAATTAAATTATAGTTCAGACTGTGTTATTAAGGGATCTGAATTAACATTCTTCTGGATGTGAGAAATACGTCTTCGCAGGCATTAAGAAAGAGCTCCCATCCTTCTCTTCCATCGAAGCAAATTGGATTAAAATTTTCTGCAGTGAAGTTTTTTAGCATAGTAGATAGTATAAACTGTCTATGGAGACCCCTTGAAAATTATCCAGGCTGTGGCTTCCATCCAGATATACACAAGTATCAGCCTTTAGATACCTCACTCACAGTCCAGTGTTTACTGTTTAATTTGTATTGGCCTTAACTTGCTTTGAAGTAATAATCAGTGTTGTGTCTCCTGGGGGACAGGACAATACATAATTGGCTTAAACAGAAGGAAGATCTGGTTAGACATTCATTAAGAAGCCTTTACTAATGGTACAGTACTAAAGCACAGGAATAAATGGCTGGGGGCCTTCTGCCTGTAGAGAAGTTTGGGTGAACACACTGAAGTGATCCTGTCTTCTCCCAGAAGAAAAGCAAAGATGGCTCCTTGCAGTTTCTTTCAACTTTATTTTCTATGATTCTGCATATGCCCACAAAGTTTTCTTGCCAAAAGTGGCAACAGCAGCATTTTCATTGCCACTGCATTGTCATTGAAAATGATACCCCATCAGTGCTCCAAAGGAAAAACAAGCTGAAGTAACAGAATGCCAATGAGAGCATCCTTTCTTCCGAAGCTGGCAGGAGCAAGCCATTTTGGAAGGTGATGTTCATCTCCTGTAACCCATGCTCCAGCTTCCTTGGATGAGCCAAACTGTCTTCCTGGCTTGTCAAATGGGAGAAGTGTTACCACTGTAATTAGAAACATTAAAGCAATCAAAATGAGCATACACGCATAATTAAGGCACTATTGGTTTATGTCCCCTGCAGGCATTCTTTTAGAACAAATGACTTTTTGGTTTAATTTAAGCCTCTTCCAAAACATCAGTAAAACAAAGAGGGAAAGGAATTTCTATCCACATATTTGCCAGTCAAACTACTTAGTTTTCAGTCTCATAACCTAGTTTACACTGGTAATATTTAGCCATGCTGGCAAAATCTAGAAGGTATTGCTGAATAAAGAGTGTAGCTTTAAAAAAATGTTGGATATGGGCAAGGAGAATTAAAGAGAAGCAAGAGAGACTTCCCTGGCTCTGGATCGTGCCCTTCATAAAAGAGGAATCAGCTCTGCTGTGCCAGTGCTGGACATCATGTCACGAATGTGCCTTTTTTTCTTGTGAAGGAAAGGTACACAGCATAATTAACAGGGCTGGAAGAGTGTTTTCCAACCTAAGTGGGTGGAAGAAGAGAAGATGAAGATCAGGAACATCTATTGACAATTGGAGAGCTGCAACTCTTCTGTCCCTCTGTAAGACTGGGGTAGGGTTGCACTACAGAAGAGGTTGAACCCCACTCATAGAGCTCACTGTGTTAAGCTTTGGAGGAGTAGGTGTTTAGCTCTGATCTTCTGAGGCTGAGCTGTCTGCAGAAAGTAACCACAGCCTGTCTGCCTTGGGAAAGATGGGTTCAGCACTGTATGTGCATGCGTGTGGGGGGGGGTGATATGAGTGGTGATGAAGCACATATGCCACCCATTAGAAAAGTGCTGCTTTTTAGCTCCTCATTCTGCCAGAGGAATACTTTTGCTTGTGAGCCTTGTAGTTGTGATGGCCAATAAAGCTTAAGAAAAGGTTCTTAGAGTTACCCGTGGGTCAGAGCAGGTGTTTGCATCTTCTGACCTGGCTGCCTTCAACTCACAGGATGGTTGAATGACTAGAGAAATGGCAGGTGGACTTTATTTGAAGTTGATGTTAACCTCCCCACAGGTAGGAGGAGGTCATGGTGTCTGCTGACTATTCCTAGCGGTCTGGGATGATGCCTTAAGTTTGACCATCTCTAAAGGGATTTGAGGCTATGATATGCTCTCAGAAATATCTTCCTCATGGCCGGTCTTCCCTGTTTTAGGGTCCTCTGATGAGATCCCACACAAATACTTGGTCTGACTGCTACAGGAGAGAAATATTCAGAGCCAGCTGATCGTGCTGCAGATGGGATGACATGGCCACTTCCTCTGAGGACTTGCCTTTCTGGCAGGGTTTACAAGGTCCCCTGTTAGCAGCCTAGGGTCACTGATCTACTCATGGTTACCTCAGACTCATCTGTTTGCCTATAAGCCGTGGGGTAACAGCTCCACAATTGGCATCTCCTACTCCTGCAGCCCAGACTTACCCAGCGGCTCTAAACTGCAGACTAAACTCGTCATGTGTGTTCCTTCACTCAGACAACATGGGAAGCAAGAGGTACTGCTGGAGCTTCCCAGTCATAGCGCTGCCCTCACAGATGAAAAGTGCCACCTGCAAGATCTGAATGTCCCCATGCTGGCCAGCTGAGAAGGTGTGGGCAGCCTAAGCCATAGAGGTAGATAACAGACACTGACTCTGAGTTTTCATTGTAGTTCTTCATGCTAAAAATGAATCATGGTAAGAGTCAATGGGTGTATTCCCTTCCAAAACTGACTCAGCAAGAGGTTCAGGGATGCAAAGGTAATTTTGGGTCTCAGCTGCAAGCATGCACATGAAGGTGAGAACTATGGAGATCACAACTGCCTTTCCTCCCTCTCTCTCTGCCTAAGATCTGGAGTCTTAGAGTGACTGGAATGAGCAGTGAGCAGCTCCCTTATCCCTGTTAATGAGGCTGCTGCTTCCTCCAGTTGCCTGGGTTAGGGCTGCTGAAGTTCCCGGCCGTGAAAGGAAGCAGAAGGAAAACCCTTATCCTGGGGGATCTCCCACAGCATCTCTGCAGAGGGGTGCAAACACCACTCCTCTACATCACTACTTCTGTTTTTGACTCCTGTCCCCATTAAACGTTGCCACAGCTGATGTGCCATCTGTACAGAACAGGCTGACATCTCTTTCCCTTGACCCACACACTCTGCAGAGGCAAAGGGCTGGCAACTGGCTACAGCAGACATGCAAAAGGACAAGGTGAACAGCACAGGCAGCACTGAGAAAATCCATCCGAAACCCTGCTCCATATGGGAAAGCACAGTTCCAGCTGTTCAGCGTTTGGAGTAAGCTGGCTCTGAAGCTGCTGCTACCCTGGCTTTAAGGCTAAGCAAGCATAGACCCATCAGAGCTGGTGAACAGGGGGAAGGCAGCGGGGGTAGCAGCATCATGCTGGTACAAGGAATCTCGTGATGCTATTGCTCCCCATGACTATGCTGTTAACAGCCAAGCAGGGTGGAGTTTAATGCACAAAGGTAGATGAGAAAAGGAAAACAACTGAGACAAATGATGTTTAAATGTGATGGCTCATTAAACAGAAGCTCTCCACTATGTTTCTTTCCTTGGTAGCAACAAAAGGGACAATGGCCATAAGTAAGAGGCAACCTACTGACAACAGAAAGGATTTATAGAAAGTAACACACTTAATTTAGCAGCTCCAGCACCAATGAGCAGAAGTATTTTGCATCAAGGAACTTAAGTGGAGAGTTTTGCAATGTTTTTGCATGAGGCAGAGAGCTCTTTTCAGCCCAAATCCTAGGAGCTTCTCATTGCTTTAATACAGAGGACCACTCCTGCTTTTTCAGACATCCAAACCCAGGCTGTCTCCAGCAGATGTTTTGGAATGCAGAAGTCAGTGCAGTGTGGAATGTGGGTGCCATACTAATACATCCACCACAGTACCTGGTCTGAGTTACAGTTGCTTGCTTGCGGAGCTTTGATCTTGACCAGATCCTGTAGGTTTTACTGAACCGTAGGCCTTAACAGACTTTGAGAAGTTATCCTAATCAGTTCCCCTCCAAAAGGCAGGAGCAGCTACACTGGTGTTCTTTCTGCCAGCTGTATAACCTGTGCTCAGAGCATCCAAGCAATAGAGGCTCTGCACTCCCTAAACTGAGCAACCACTCTAGGGTTTCATTGTCATTGTCTACCTTGTCAGTACATTGTCCTATCCAGCCAGGATATGGAGTGCAGATTATTTCCTCCTTCTTTGCCGAAGTCTTAGTCCCGATTTTCTAATAGACTGCCTCCCCGCTTTCCAACAGCACGCGAGAAAAGATCTCCATAATGTTCATCTGTCTTACAAGGCAAATGGCTACTCTTCGTTTGTATGAATCATGAAAATGGGTGTGATCTGCCCCCAAAGCCCCCAGAAAGCAGTCTATCATATAGAAGTTTCTATTGTGTTATTTATCAGAATGGTAAAGACAATAGTCTTCGAACATAAAATATGTGATCCTCTAGGAACTTCCATCAGTGAGCTGCTGAGCTGAGAAGGTGGCCCTGCAATCCAGCAGGAGTGGAGAATGGGGCCCTGAACTTCTTTGCCAGTCAGAATTTGTCAGGAATGAGAAGGACTTGAGTACATGATCGCTTCTAATGTTAGGACACCTTGGAGAGCAAGAGAATAATATCTTTCCTGCTTTTTTCTAGTTTTCTGCATGGGCAACCTAGTCTTATCAGAAATTATATTGTCCAAGGCTGGAAAATTTAGGCAATTGAATGCTGTAGAATGTATGCTGCTATCTTTCTCCATAAAAAAATAAAATAAAATAAAATTCTTAGGAGCAGATGCAGAGATATCAGGTTTAAATATCCTATTCCTTGGTCTTTTTGAAGCTCAGGCACCAAGAAACTAACCCAGATTCTAGCATTCCTGCTGAAATGGTGGTGCACAACAGCAGCGGTACAGGACCTTTTGTTGGATGTGTTCTGCACATTGACTGTGCTGACATTGTAAACCACAGTAAAAGAAATAACTTTGTTCTAATTGCTGCAACAGAAGGTCCTCTGTCTCCCAAACATCCTTTGATCCAAGAGGGATTGAACTGACTTGAAAGCAGTTTTCGTCAACACCCTCTCCATTCCAAGTGAGGAGCTTGCATCTACCACTGGAACTGCCTTTTCACAAAGCTCATGGGAAGACAGCCAGCCAAATACAGCATCCATATGCAAAGAGCTTATTGGTTAAGAGATGGCAACTCTGTGGACGGAATAAATGTTACTGAGACAATTTATCTACAGTGGGTAGCTTAAATATCCGGTTCTCACTTCCATACCTCTCTACCTCATGTTTAGTGGATGTCAAAACATTGCAGTTGAGCAACATCTCATTTTGTGCATACAAATCAATGGTGTGATTGATTGCCCTCAGACTGATTTTTGTTCAAAATTGCTGAAGCCCCATTACCTGGATGACATGAGTCAGAGAAATAAGTTTCACTGATTATGATGTTATAAAGCAGCCTGAGTCTGTGAAAGAATAATAAATAAACCTGTGAATGTGATATCACGGCATGCTGTGTTTGCCCTTGACACTTTGAAGACAGACACCTGATAGGTCAGAGCAACCTAGAAGAAAAACAGGACACAATGGTAAGGCAAGTCCAGCTGGACATGTAGTGAAGTGACTGAAGTGCATTTCACCTTGGCCTCTGGCAGTGAGTAAATTTCCAAAACTTCTTATTGACAGCAGGATTTAGCTCCCACTCCATTAAGCAATGGAGGTGGGTGTGTGGGCAGCTATGACCTTGTAGTCAGCAGAGAACCCATCGATGCGGGTGGTGCAGTTTGGAGACCTACGCTGTTCTCACTGAAGTAGACACAGTTGGTTGGCTGAATGGCTCTCCAGACGCTGCTGCCTGCATTGACTCATTTTTTCTTGACTGTAAGCAGATGCTTGGCCCCTAGCTCACATGTAGGTACCTACAGTCTAGACACCTACATCTCCCACTGGCTGTAAGTATGCACAGTTTAACTCACTCCTGAGCTGAAAACCTTACTTTGGTATGTACCTTGTCAGTCAATAACAATAGCAAGTTCCTGTAGAAAGTGGCTACCAAAGCATAATCTCCGATTCCCCAAGAATATCAGCTTTGCATTTTAGACCAGTCTTTCCACGTCATTTCATGCCACAAGGAGGTAAAAAGTATCTGGAAACTGAGTTTTGAGCTGGAATATCTTTGGAATGATGTGTTCACAAAACATTCATTCTCGGAAGTCAAGAATATGCAAATATATATTTCTCTCAAGCCTGTCACCCACCTTGACCGTCTTATAAATGACTACTTCTCCTGGTTTTGCTCTGATTGATTTCCTAGTGCTTTCTTAATTCTTTCCAGGTGGCCTCTCTCCAGTTTCACATCTACCCATGACTGCATTTTCTTCCTGTATCTATTGAAAGCAGTAACCACTGTATCTGTTCCAAAACACCTCCCCAAGGAAAGACCCTGGGGGCTTCTGATGACAAACAACAATGTGATGCTCATTCACGTTATGCTGACATGTAAGCCCACTGAGGATGACCAGAACAAATGGGACCTGACCATCTTCATAAATTTCCTCGAGTGCCTAGTGGGAGGCAGAACATGCTCTTGCCAACGACCTCTGAGACTGCAGTATAAAAATAACCTAAAGCATTTAAAAAGCAACAAGAAGGGAAAGATGCATTTTACGTCAATTCAGTCAAAAAGTCCTCAGAATTAGTTGCCTGAAGTGTTTGGGAAAGCTGACAGAGTATAATAGCACAGAGACTATTTTCTTGCTTCTCAGCAAAGACAGCATTAATCGTCCGGGCTTAATATAGCCTTCCACATGCCAACTGGGTGCAAAATTATGGCTGGTATTAGAAAACCACTTACCATGTGGACAGGCTTAAAGTGCAATAAGCTGTGGGATGTGGATGCAGATGGAGTATGCTTAAGGACATACAGTGACCTTGAGAATTGTGCGCTGTCTCTCTGGAGACATAGTGCTTCTTCATTATGGACCCTGACAGAGATGGAGCTCTTCATCAGTGATGGGTCAAAGAAGGACTTGAATTTGGAGCCAGACTTGAATTTTGTGATCCGGGTTTATCTACAGACATCCAAGCACAAGAAATTTACTGGAATCAGTTGTTATGCACCATTGTAATACCTGTATGCATAATACATAGACCAATATACATCAAGATTGTGCCAGGCTCTGGGTGTTTGCAAGGATGTCATGTATAGAAAAGACCACAGACCTATAAGCATCCTCCATCCTCTTCTATACTCACCTTGTTTAGGTTGATGGACTTTCTGCCAAATAGCTACGCTTATTTTAATAGGGACCAGATATATGGCTGCATGTCTCATCTGAGATTTTGTCTTAGTGCCTGAAGATGAAGAATGCAAAGCATGACAAATAAAGCCAAACTCTTTAACACCCTGAATGGTAACATCTGTACATCACAGCTTAGAGATTGTTGTTCTAGTATTACTACCTGGTAAAGTGGGCTCAATTGTTCAATGCTTATGTAATGCTCTTCTCTCCGTACATGAATTGTGTCTCAATCCTGTTTTTCTCCCAGTAGATTTTCTCAAAAGTTATTAATAAACAGTTTCAACTAATAAGTTACAGGTTTTGCAATGAATTTTTTGTCATTCTGTCTGTAGTTGGCCTCCTTGGTTATGCAGTGATCTCTCTCTCTCATGTCTGGTGACGGGATTAATTTTAAGAGCATGATAACAAATAGGAAGTCTTTTGGACAAATGTAAATCTTTGCTAAAAATAGAAGACATTCAGCCTAGCATTTCTGTGGTTATCCAGATACTGACATACAACAACATCATGCAGAGTGAGTCAAGCAGAAGACTGATTCATGGATCAGGATTTTTGATAATCACCCAACACTGGTATTTAGGTAATTATGTCTGTACAGGATGTTATGACATGTCTGTCCTACATGTATTGCCAGTTACCAAAACAGCTTATTTTTATTACTAAAATATACCATTTCTGCCTTAAAGCATTAGGGCAATTGTGGGAATTCCTCTTATTACTGGGCCACATGCTGCCTTGGTGAAAGCGACAGGGCTCAACTTGCGTGACTTAACGCTGAACTGGAAGCACAGAGGAGACTACCCATAGCTCCTCATCCAGCTGCTGGAAGGATGAAAGGTTTAGCAGCAGGGCTGGAATGGAGAGAAGTGACTGAAAAGAGGAAGGGGAAATGAGAACATCCCAGGCATTTCTAACGGTCATCTTGCGTTAGTGACCAAGTACTACAAGATCACTGAATACCCTTTCTCCTGATTTGATCGATGTTTCTGCAGGCACCTCTGCACTGAGTGCCACCAAGATCTGCTAAGATGAGGGACCAATCCAAGTCTCACCTTCTAGCTGGTCAGGGGACCCTGGGGAAGAAGCAGGGAATTGCTGGAGAGAGTACAGCAGATGGCTACGAAGATTATTAGGGGCCTGGAGCATTTTTCTTACAAGGAAAGGTTTACAGACTTGGGTCTTTTTAGTTTGGAGAAAAGAAGGCTGATGAGGGATCTGATCAATGCTTTCAAATACTTAAAGGGTGGGTGTCAAGAGGATGGGGCTGGTCTTTTTTCAGTGGTGCCCAGTAGCAGGATGAGGTAATGGGCACAACATGAACATAAGAAGTTCCATCTAAACACAAGGAGGAACTTCTTTACTTTGAGGGTGGCAGAGCACTGGAATAGGCTGCCCAGAGAGGTGGAGGAGTCTCTATCATTGAAGACATTCAAAAACGTCCTGGACATGTTCCTGTGCAAATTGCTCTTAGGAGGACCTGCTTTGGCAGAGTGATTGGACGAGATAATCTCCAGAGGTCCCTTCCACCCCCATATAATTATGTGATTCTGTGAAATGGCTGGATATTGGTGCCACCAGTGCCTGTGCCCATTGCAACCATCAGGAGGTATGAGCATCCTTTACTGCTGCACATGCTTTTGTGCAAACCCCCTCTCCTGGCTGCAGTCAGGGAGATGTGACTTCAAAAAAGCAGCTGCTACGCACTTAACATCTTGTATTGCCACCACTCAGTGCTAGGCCACTGTTTGGGCTGTGAGTGGAGGGTCAATCCCATCTCTGGAGAACAGGCATGCATCGATCTCTGACCTTTTCACTGCAGATCTTCCAACAAACTCTGTCCCATGGTCAGATTTGGGGAGAAGTGGCCTTAATTGCCTGCTAGACCTCTAATGCATGCTTTTTGCAACTACTGGAGTCTATCCAAAAGGCTAAATAACAAGGCACAAGGTGCTTGCTGTCAGGCTGGAGTGTTGTAGCTGTGCTGGTGTTCATCTGAACCCTGCCAGTTTAGGGCTGCTTACTGCTCTCCTCCCTCTGGAAAATCCCCCAACATTCCTAATTCCTTCTCTCTTTTTCCCTCCCCATGCCAGGAAAGGCTCCATAGCTTTTGGGAGGGGGTAGATCATGGTTGATGTGTGTTCTCCTTTGAGACACACCCACTGTTTGGCTTAATTAATCCTGACATGATGTAGTTACTGTTATGGAAAAAAGTGTCAAGAGAAATCAGACCAGCTGGTAGCAGGAAAACCAGGGAAGTCAGGACTGTGTGGTGCCTCACTTTCCCGGAGAAGTTTGGTTTGCTTTCCTAACGTGGTTGGCGGTGAACTGGATGGCTGTGAACAGAAGAGGCTGACCTCTGTCACCTGCTCTTGGTACAGTCCCCTTGCACTAAGATCTACTGAGGGGACAGTGAGAAACTGATCCCCAAATAAGCCCAGCAGGAGATCTAGCCAGCAGCAACTGTCCTGGATGGCCGTTCATGAGAGCCCAGACGGCTTTGGGATTCTACTTGGCTTAGGGTCCCTGTTCCCTGAAGGCTTAGTTAAGCTCCTCTGGGAGGAGAAGCACTGTTGAGTTGCTTCTTTGCCTTCATTTATTCTATGAGCACCTTCAGCTGCTGTTTCTCACCACTTCCTTCACCTTTATATCTATTGACTTATGATTTCATACACGGATCAATTTTGCTGGATTTATCAGCAGCTTTCTTGCTTTTTTTTTTTCTGAAAGTAAACAACCTTCATATTTTGATGTTCCATTAGACCATAACATTTGAGCTCTTTCCTTTCTGCAGTGATCTGATTTAAAAAAATGAGAAGCTGGTGTAATAATACACAGCGCAGCTGCACAACGCAGATGCATTGTAATACATATTTCCCTCTATACGCACATCTCCTCCACTGTGCTTTCCTTTGGGACATGTAGCTTGTAAGTCTGCAGATGTCACAAGCCTGGAATAGATGGCACTTACGGAGAACTGCCTTTGACACTTAAATATTGCCCAAAGTTCAGGAGCGCATTTTGTGCTGTGTGTCTTGGGGATGCAAGCAAGTAAAATTTCGCTCTGCTTGATGCATTGGCAAAAAACATCTCTTTGTTCTACCACAGACAGGCACCTACTTGCCGAAGGGATGTTACTCATATTTGAATATTAAGAGCAAGACCTTGCCATGGCGCAGTTCCTCTGGCTTGCCAAGCTCAGAAGCAAGTTCGGATTCTAGCAGTGCAGAAAGAATATATTTCTCCTCTTTTGATCCCACAGACTGCATGTCCTGTTACAGGCATTGGAGGTCTCTCTCCTGTTGCCTGCACTGGGCTCGGTACAAGAATGCTTCTCCGTGACACCTCAAGGGAGTGGACCATGAGCTG
Source organism: Jacana jacana (assembly GCA_013400555.1). Taxonomy (NCBI): domain Eukaryota; kingdom Metazoa; phylum Chordata; class Aves; order Charadriiformes; family Jacanidae; genus Jacana; species Jacana jacana. The sequence goes on from VZTM01020181.1 coordinate 244,793, forward strand.
CATTGCACCAGGAAGCAGAGGAGCGACTCAGAGAGGAGCATAGAGAGGAGGAGAAAGAAGGATGTTTTTGTGAAGACCATGCCACTCCACAGGGAAAAAAAGCCTGTCTGCAGCAAAGGTGCTGGCTTTGATAGCCATGACGGCAGTAGCTGCTCTGCCTCTTTCTCTGCACCAGTGAGCTACAGGCCTTGGAGCTGCTCAGTCTAGGCACAGGTTCACTGAGGCAGGAGGCTACAGGAGGCAGCAAGACAGTCATGGTTTCTTGTTCACTCTACCTCTGTGTGCAGAGGAAATTTGCAGAGGAATTGCTCATTGCTCATGATGGCCCTGCTAATCTGCAGCAATTAGTGCATCCTAGTGACTCTGTGTCAGCTAAAGGCTCATCTCACCCCTGTGAGAGCAGTCCTATGGTCTTTTTTTTTGTACAAATCAGGTGTGTTTCAGGGACCAAAACTGACCATAACTTAAAAAGTAAGGCTGTGCTAGAGCTGACAGTTTAAGGCATTTTGACACAAGTACACGCAGAGTCCCTTGGTGCTCTTGAATTGGGCTCCGTCTTGTGTATCAGAGTATTTTCCATCCAAGCAGGTGGGATGCAGAAATTCTGGGAGCTTTGGAGCCCTTCTGTCTACTCAGAGCTATGTCGGGGCTTCTCAGCCATGTCAGCACTATTGACTACTTCAGGGCTGAAGAACTGAGGCTAGGTCAGCACTTTTGGGAGGAGCTGCCATTGATTGACGATCGGAAGCATTCCTCTTCTCACATCCTTCATGTCTATAAGTCCATGTCCTAGAAGTCCCCTGCCTGCTTGAGCACAGCAGTAGCCAGTTTTGCTGAATGATTTGGTTTAGGTGAAGCAAGCAGTAGGGTCATTGTCCCATACTTTGCACCCCTTGGTCTAATCTACTTGGCTCAAGAGCTGGGCACAGCATCTGATGGAAGCCCTTCTCCTTCCCTTCGCTACTGTTGGGTTGGCCACAAGAAGAAGGTCACAGCCACAAATAGCGTGGGCTGCAATGGCATCCAAACAGGTTTTGGTTTAGGAGTGATGCCAGTTGCCTTTACCCCAAGCCCCCACAAGTGAGGGGAGGTAGCTGTAGTGATCGAAATGATGGCTGCTCCAGCATGCTGGTGCTGCTGCCTAGTTGATAATTGCCAGCCCTGACCAATCTGCTGGGGAAGCTGTGGAAGTTTCATTCCCTTGTCCAAGCTGTGGAAAATCCTCAAGCTTAGTTCCTGTCAACCATTTTAATGGCTTCAACTAATCTTGTCTGTTTTTTCCATGGATGGTTTCCTAGCAGTGCTGTGTAGGCCCTCCATCCTTGCAGGAGTAGCAAGAGCAAGTTGTGGTACATCTCCTCTTCCACTGCTATAGCTGATTCTGAGAGAAGGCACCTCGCCGTTGCCTAAGGTCTTTCTCACCCACGGCCTTGCCCTGGGTTAGTTAAAGCAACACAATCTCCTCCCTGAGCTCTCTCATGTCAGTATAAAAGTGGCTTACATCTGCTTTTTAATTCATAATTTCCTTACAGACTTAACTTGGATCATCATAAGCTGTTTCCAATCCTATAGAGTGCAAGCGAAGCCGGGGCGGGGTGAGGGGAAGGGGGCTTCAACTAAATGCATGTAACATCAACACAGTTTTATGGGTGGGCAAGCTCTGAGCAACGTGACCGAAGGCATGTGAATATTCACAGCCATTAAAGTCAAAATAAATACAGTGCGGGAGGCCTGATAGATTCAAACAGGGGAAATCGTAGCAGAAACTGCCGTCAGTGTCCATGAGCAAAGAAATACAAAGTTCATCCAGAGAAAAAGAAGGTATATACGCTCTGTGTTATTCACCCAACTGTACCTTTTCTTCAGGTAGACCAAGCTGTTAATGGTTGGAATGGGGCAAGGCAAAGCAAAAGGTGCAACAAAAACAGCCATAGAAACTAAGCATTTTTTTCATGTTTCACCTCCTGGTGCTAAACTATTAAATGCATTTGCTCAGGGTGGGAGGACATGGAGCGCTCAGACAGGAACAGTGGCACACAGAGACACCTCTGAGACTTTCCACGTTGACTCTGAAAGATGCTCCAAGGATGTTCTTTCACTGTTGTACCACAGGATCTCCTTGAAGGAAGGAGACACACTCCTACCCTCCACCCCCATCCCCTTCCCTATTCACTGTGGGACTGCAAGGTAGTAGGACTGGAATGACTAGCATCTGGCTGGGCCAGGAGGGAAGACCTACTGATGGTTCTCCTGTATTTCTACCCATGCTCTTGCATAAACCTCTGGAAGTTAGCTATCATTAGTGTCTCAACAAATTACAATTAGGTTTGGGGACCAGCTCCTCTGGGCGCGTTAGTAAACTTGAACCTTACTAGATGACTTCCAGAAAGTCAGCAGAGTCTTTGCACATTTCCTTCAATGTTATTAATTTACAAGGGTTACTCAATTAGGAGAGTCTGCTATCTTGTAAAACTTTACTTATTTACACTGTTTCTTGGAGAGGGATTTTCTCCAAGCGTGATGATGATAAGCTTAGGCATTACAAATCCTCTTGCTGCTTTTGTCAACAGGCAGCCTGAGAGCATTAATCAGAGGTACACGCTTCCTGGCTGTGGCTTTGCTCCAGTTCCTCGCTGCTGGGCATGGCTCTGCAAGGCACCGGCTTCCCCCCAAGCCTGGAGGAGCTCTGCACACCAGCACTAGCCTTTCCCAGGGCTGGAAAACCCATTTGAAAGGCAGCAGCAAATCAGGATGCTTCTTGTGACCCCCTTTCTAGGCAACAGACAAGACTAGGCTGTCTTTGCCTCAAAAGCAAAGCACTCTCCCTAAAGTGTTCCTTTCAGCTCAAGGCTATTTTCTTGTACCATACAGGTCTCTACTGCATGAAGCTTAGGCAGGGCAAGATGTAGGGTACTCTTGGGCTTCAAAGTGTGCTCCAAATCACTTTCCAGCCAAATGAAAAATTGCAGTCCAAATTACTCCTGCAGGGAAGGGAAATGCAGCACAAGGTGAGGAGGACTGGGAGTTTTGTGACCTCCAAGCCCTCAAGATTGTCTCGATCACCTTGAGGGATGTCCCAAATACTCCCTGTTTGTCCAGGAGTTTCCAAGTGGTTTCAGCCCATGCCAGTTATGCAGTTCTCTGTAATCCACATAGTAAATGTGGTAGGTAAATGCTGCTGATCTGCTACTCCTGGGAAGTGCTGGTACACATTAATGGTATGAGGAACTTGGCAAAATTTCTACCCTGCCCCACCCTGGGGTGCTATTTATCCCTGCATCACTGCTGCAAAGTGAGATTTAACAAAGAAGAGTTTCTCATTCCTGTTAGTTACTGAGATTTTGCTCTGGGCTCTTGGTAAATCCTCATCTCCCTGGTGTGCAGACACTGTTGGCGCATGAAGCGTGAGGTTTGAACACACCTGGCAGACAAGTCCTTCCTCCATGATGGATTCACTGAGATGGTATTGGGGAAGGTGAACATGTCTGCTAGCTGGTTTGGGCAGGAAAGCCATTATCTCAGGCAGTGAGAAATAAGGGTAAGATCCAGCTGCCAGAACAGTCAGATATTAGAGACACAAAGGATTTGACACAGGTTGTGTAGAAGTGAATTATTGCTCCTTTTGACCCTTTGTCCAGGGTCTGCCTGTCTGGCTACTTAGACTTCTTTATGTGTTATTCAGAGCATTATTCTGTGTATTGACATTTGTCTTCTTTGAAAGCTGCAGGGAGAGGATAACCCACTGCCTTCTTACATGGGAAATGCCAATAATGAAATTGGATGCATTGGGTTCTCCTTTTCACTAAGGGCTCCATGGTTTTACAAATGTGATGTGAGCATGTTGGTAGCCTTTGCTGCCTTGAAGGAGTTTGCTTCTTGAAGCAAATTGATTTCCCCTCAGAGTCAACATGAAAGCAAAGTTTTTCAACCCTGGCTGTTCTACAGGTGCCTGTGCAACATCTAATATTTGTGCTAATGTGCTTGCAAGGATGTTGCTAGGAAACTTGTGAAAGCTAAATGAGGAAATGCTGTTAATAGAGGCAAGCATGAGAGCCTCAAAAGTCTTTCTTTGCAGTCTTGCTAATGGTAAGGAGGACCAGCTGTGAAGTTGGGTTGGGTCATCCCCTGGTGTCACTGGGCCTGCTTAAATAGCAGGGGGAAAAAAAAAGAAAAAGAACCAACCCTAAAAAAGCGGAGCTTTTGTGCTGCATTGTGCCAGATAAACTTCATAGCACCATCTGTTTCTGGAAAGGGTAGGTAATTTTTATTTTGTCTCTGGATTAGGTGGTAGGGACTCTGCTCTACCTCATTTCGCTGTACCTGTTTGGTACTTACTGGGTGACCAGTCTGTACTACGCTGTTGCAGACCTGTTTGAGCCCCAAGCTGGGGTAGTGCTTTCCCAGTAAGCATGAATGTGTTTTGTGGTGTCTAGAGCACTAAGGGAGGTGAGTTTTCACTGCTGCATTTGTCTGTCTCCAGTGGGCCTCTTAGAGTTTAATTTGACTCAAAAGTGATCTTGAATGAGAGATTTTCCTCCCTCCTTTGTGGTGTAAGAGGCCTAGGAGAGCCTAAGGGATGTAAAGTTAGCAGGGACTACTAATATCTTGCATTTGGAATAGGACAAAAAATTTTTGGCTGATTGCTGATGGCTATGTTTAATACATGATCTTCTTGTGTTAATTTCTCCTGCCTTCTCTTCCTAAAGGCATGTTTATGTAGCAAGTGCTGCTCTTCCTTTTGTTGCTGACCCCGAGAATCAACTTCTTTTGCTTCTTGCAAAGGGTTAGGGAGTGCTGAGCTTGCCCTCTTCAGGGGCAACATTAAATTGTGTATGTTATGTACTTTCCAACTGCTGTAGAAATTAGGACTGGTAATCCTGATTTACTCTCAGCTGAAGCTGTGTCATTCTGCTACTTTAGTTTCTTTTTTAACTTCCTCGGTATGTAATATTTAATGTCACTACTTGTTGCATTTCCTTTCTTTTAAATTTTATTTGTAGAAATATCTAGGGGAAAAAAAAACCCAAACAACCAACAACAAACCAACCAAAACTCCATCAGAGTTTTGCTTGGGTATAACTATTTGCTCTCTCAGCTGAAAGTGACCTGCTGGTTCCTGCTCTCAGCTAGAGAGGGGAGGTCTTTGCTGTAGTGTGATGTGTGGACGAGGGCAAGTTGTGTGCCAATGAAGCTTTTTTGGAATGAGGTGGAGTTGTTCCTCGCATGTCCTGAAATATAACTCAATTAGGTGACTCATCCTGAAGGAGACCTGTTAACTTTTTTAGCCCGTTGCATGTCAACTGCTATTGCAAGAAAAACCTGTCTCAAATTAGTGAGCTTAAGGTAGTTATTGGAAGAATTCTCTTCTCCTAGGCTCCCTAGCGTTCAGATACAAAGACTTAATTTTTTTTTTTTGATCTTGAAGGCTTTGCATGCCTAAAAGATTGTCTGATTTTTTTTTTTTTTCCCATCTCTTAGTGAATCTAATAAAAATTAATTCCTTTCCCTACAAACGTTGTTTCAGCTACAGCCTAAAGCCTTCACGGCTACAACAATGCTGCTACTGTGAACAAAGTTGCCTCCATTTCAATGAATCCAACTGTGCAGAACTCAAAGGGAATTAGCTGTGCAATGATTTTAAAATGACTCAAATGCATTTCTAGGCACAAAAAGCCATAACATTAAAATTTCAAGTCTTTTCAGGACATATGTCCCCTTTGTGCAGCTGGGAATTGCCCTTCCCTAATAGCATGAAGCTCCCATTTCTATCCCTTCACTACCATCAGGCATTAAAGATAACAGGGTTTTTGTTGTACGGATTTTTTTTATGCCTAGAAAAGCATCGCTCGCCTAAGGCTGAATCTGAATCTTGTCTGTCCTGAGCGGGGATAGTTTGGGGAGAAATGCCTCTGAAACTGATGAGTTATTTGTAACACTAGAATACGTCTCAGTGAAGATAGATTAATGGGTAGAGTACAGCTGAGCTGGTGAAAGGTACATGATTAATTCAGTTTTGACAGGACTGCATAACTTATAGCCTGGATCACACCTCCAATTAGGCATATCGCATTCTTTATTTCTACAGCTGTAGAGCCTAGGAATACCCTACCTGAGTGTCAGTGTTAGCATGCTTGGTGCTCTGCAAAAGGGAATAAATATATGATGTGTGAGAGAGTGCACACCTGGAAAATATTGAGACTATTGTGGAAGACAATGCTGCTCACTAGTGAAATATTTGACTATTGAAGCTTTCATGCTTAACGAATTCCTATTTCCGTAAGTGTCCCAGTTCCTGTCTTTGCAGCCATTCCCTCATGGAGGCCAATTTGACTCCAAGGAGAAATAAGCTGAGGAGGGCTACTTAAGGGAGAAGCATTGCAGAGGTGCATGTCTGGTGATGCTGTAGATGATGTGGGTTTTGGGAGCCAGGGTCACCAGAGGTTAAAGCTTTGCTTATGACAGATGTGTGGGTTCCTGCCTTCTGCACCTGTCAAGGTCAAGCAGCCCAGGGAAAGCAGGCTTAAACTGAACTGCTGCTCCCTTATGCTGGATGGGAGGGACCTCCTGCCAAATGATGGCAAAGTGGGTGTCAGTCCAAACCCCTGGTTGTTGTTGCTGCACTGAAGACCTTACTGTTATACCTCTACCTGTTGGACTTGCAAAGCTGTTGTAGGAACTCTGCCATGCACCTCCGCCACACACCTTGGGGCTACTGTTCTTTGCACAGCTTGTGTTCCCCTTGCGAGTGATTTAGGAAGTATTGCTGCATAAATCAGTATGCAGGGAAATAACTTGGCGTCTCTGCCAGGTTTCTGTTTTTCCTGTAGTCTTCCCCAGTATTTCAGACTGGATTGGTAATGAGCATAGAGCTATATTTGTGTGGAAGTGAGATGCCAGCTCCTCAAGGATTCATTTATTGGGCTGCAGGCCAAAGTGTATTCTGGCCCTTGATTGCATGTTACTCACTACATTTAGTTAATCCAATGGGGAAGGCTTTAAATTTACAATCCAACAACAGAAATGCATCATTGCACAGTCCTTTGATTTTCTTATTAGCAGCATGTGAGTAATGAGGAATGGGGCTAAGGAGGATAGAATCAACAGTGTTGTTTTTATATGAGGAGAGTCAAGACCTGTTCTGTGGCTCTGGGCTCCTTCTGGTACAGGTAAGATAAGGTCTCTGGTTTTGTCTTTTTACAACATCAAGATCCATTTTATGAGACTCTTCTGAAAGGACAGATTTGAAGCTGCTTGCCTTTACCTTCCTGGAGAAAGCTAGCAGGTTTCCCCTTCCCTTTTGGGAGAAGGATTCATCCTTGGAGATGGAACCTTCTGGAAAGCATTATAGAACATGGTATCCCTGGTAACTGGAGCTGATGCTTTTATACGCAGAAGGAATCTGTGCCATGTTAAGCTGAGAGTTGAATGGGGAGGATAACTTCAGAAATAGCTGCTCTGAGCCACTGGAGTTAGAATCAGGAGTCCACGTGAGGTGTCCAAAGGTAACCTCATGCACAAGTGTAAACCCAGACCCCAAATTCTGTAGTTCCTACATGATCTTTTGAACAGTGAAGTCCAGGGAAGTCATTTAGACCTCACCTGTCCTACATAAATTTTAAATTGTTATGAGAATAATACTACTCTGAGGAAAAAAGTGTTGGTTCACACGTATCAATATGAGCTTGCTGTGATTCTCTGCTGATTAAATTGGATTGAGATTTGAGATTAAGTACTATTGTGGTGATGTAAAGGCTTTGATTCATTACCACATGTGAAATCAGGTAGAAGTTGAGGGAGCTGGGCTTCTTCAGACCAGAGAAGAGCAGATTGGGAAACAAACACCTGTTTTCCAATACATAGGTGGAGGCAAGCTCTTTACTGAGGATAATTACTAGAATAGGTAGATCAGCGAGGTTGTGGTGTCTGTGTCCTTGGGGGTTTTGAAGAACTGACTGATCGAAGTCAGACAACCCAGTCTGAATTGAACATTGACCCTGCTGAAATTGTTAATTTGTCTTTTTTTTTTTTTTT
>VZTM01020181.1:263403-300704 GCA_013400555.1 Jacana jacana
GGGTTCCCCGCGCCGTCCGTCCCCGCTGCGGACCCCACGGCGGATGCCCCGTCCCCCGAGCCGGTGGGGAAGTTTTCTGGTTGCGGTCCCGCCGGTGATGCTCGGAAATGCGGCGGCGGGTGAGTGCTTTGGCAGGCAGGCGTGGGGAAGGAGCGCTGCTCTGCTCGGCTCCTTTTGCTGCTTCCCTGCACCATCCTTCCTATTATTATATTTTATGTTTTTGACGGTTCTGTAAAACTTGCTTTAAACTGGGCTACACATCATGCTGAGTTGTCTGGGCCTAGCCCCTTGATAAGCTCACCTGGGTGGAAAACTCAGGCCCTGAGGCAGCAGGTAACTTTCTGCAGAGGTGGTGACAGGCTGCCCAGAGCTCTCTGTGTCCTCCGGGGTTCCTCCCTCTGCCTGGTCCTCCCTGGCTCATGGCAGGTTCCTTCTGCTCTAAAACAAGTGCCTACCCCTGGGGCTGTAGAGAAACCCAAACCACTCCATCACCTCCTGCTCCCACAAGCCCTTCCAAAATAAGGTGTGTACCCCGGTCCTCTGTGTGGAGAGAGAACAAATTGCATGTGACAGATGTTACTCACATCGCTTTGTGCTTTGCTGGAGATCACCAGAAGGTGCTGCAAGAAGGGTAACAGTAGAAACTACGAAGTGCAAAATGTTCAGACTCATCTGTTGATCAGGTGGCAGTGCCTTCTTTCAAGTAATGTCAAACTGTAGAACATGCCTGCTCAGGTACGTGTTACTGAGGTCTACAGGGTAATTTTCTTAAGGTCTGCTCACTTATGTAGTGGTCTGCTTATGGGTGAGCGATGCACAGCTCTAGTGGGCCAGCTGGGCACTGTTGCTGGCCATCTTTATGTCTGGCAAGTGATCCCTGAGAGAGTGGGAGAACAGTAAGAAATGATGGGCTCTCCCACAAGAGACATCTTGGCAAGGTCTGGATGGAACTTCCTCACAGTCTGAATCTGGATGGAGTCTGCTTGCCTGGATAGCAGTGCTTGGCTCCCACCGCCCTGTGAGGCGCAGCAGGCCATTCCTCTCTGCCTGGGACCCGCTGAGAAACAAGGTGAAATTTTCACAAATGCCTCAGCCCCAAAAGCACACTGAGAGCCCCATCCTCAGAAAACATTCAGGTGTCAGTGATGCACGCATTAAATGGAAATTGCACCTGCTGGCTTCAAAGAAAAATGAATTATGGAAAAACAAAACCTAACAGTTTACTAGCATTTGATTGAAAGAAATAGTCACAACTTGTTTCACACTTCATGATATTTGTTAACTTTTTGCACTTTTGCCCAGTTCGGAGAATGAGTTCAATGACTTTCAGGTCCTCAATGTCACAGCTTTTTGTCTGCAGACGTTTCAAAGGTTTAACTTAGAAGTTACTGTGCCTGCTGCAGTTAGAGGCATGTAAGTGATGAAGTGTTTCTCTTATGCGATATCCCTGCAAAAACATGTAACAATAACCAGGTTAAAATTACAGGGGTGTTTAATTATCTCTTTAGGCGAAAAGATTGACTCTATTTCTCTATTTATTTATTTATTTAGGTTGAGGGCATGTGGGGACAATGCAATAGAGACAACTAGGCAAAAGACCACACCTTTGCATGAAACATTAATCTGCAATAGTATAATGCTTTTTCTTGCACTTTCTTTTAAGGCTTAAAGACTACCTGAATGAACCACCTGTGTCTCAGGGTTGTGTTTGTCTTTGGGAAAGTCATAGAAGATGGTGGTAAATGAAAATAGCTGTAACAAACAGTTACCTCTGTGTTACAGAGTATGGCTGTGGTTTTGGTGGTTCTTGATTTGGAAAAGAAAACCTTGGTAAGGTATAAGGAACAGACATACACTCATGAAAGCTGAAATAAAATTGACAGAGTTTCTTCTAAACAACATTTGCAGAAGATCAGTAAGTGTATTTCTGTTCTAGGTTGCCAAGTCTAGATAGGAAGAGTGATTTATTTTTTTTTTCCTTTTAGGAGCTTTAGGCTGGTTTAGGGAATAGAAAAGAAAAACAATGGGGTCATATGCAAAGTGATGCCTAAATGAAGGGTGAAAGACCTAAAAGTTAAAGGGTCAGAAGCTGTAAGAGTGTATCTAAAGAAAAAATACCTAATGCCAAATAAATGAAAAGTAGTGGGGGAAAAAGGTTTCTGGAGGTCATTGTCTCATTCTTGTGCTTTATGCCCATGATAAAATATCAGACTTTGTAGTGAAATGTCAATCAAGTATTACAGCCCCATTTTCTTAGGTTGTTTTGCAGTTTTGTAGAACGGCAATGATTCTTTTTAACTGAAGCTAGATGACTGCTTTTTTTGGGCCTGTAATATCCACGTTTAATCCACCCGGGGCAGGGGCGGCGTCTATGCTTTACCTCTAAAGCATTATGAGCATAATAACTTTTGGGGGAATAATATTTTTTTTCAGGCTCCCTAGAGAAGTTTAAGGAAAGATAGCAGGGAATTCTGTTTAGAGCTTTGAGGCCAAACCTGTGATTGCAAATCAATCCTGCTACATAGCTAGAAATAGCATACCGCACGTTGTCGAATGTGTTAGAAATCACACATCGGGTACAGCTAAACTGCAGAACCAACTTTTTTCTTCCTTTTCTTGTGGTTTTTTTTTTTTTCTTTCCCAACTGTGTGGTGTTTGGATCCTGTGGCATATTATTGCAACAAGTGAGATGGCAGCGTGTTAGGTCCCCATTGCAGCCGGATCTTGCAAGATCAGGGTAGGGGTATGTATGTGTATGTATGTGCCTGGCAGCATTGCACCAATGCAACTGCTGTTCTGCAACTTTTCACACGGGTTGGCCTTTCCAGTCCTCACCTGAGGTTACCCTCCTGCCAGCCTGAGGTTAGCAGAGATGAAACTCGGCATGTAAGTTTTAGCCTTGTAGTGTCCTTGTGCTAGCCCCACATATCCTTCCCAGCTCTGTACCAGGTCCTTGGCCCTAACAAGAGAGGACTCTGGCAGTTCCTTGCTTTTATGTGCTTATGCTTTTTTATTTTTATTTTTTTATTTTTGGAACAGATTGCCATTTGTGTCAAGCTGTGTGGTTTTGTGACGTGTAGATAAATCATTTTGCTCATGACCTGACCTTGGTCCCCAGCAGTAGGCATAGATGCATTAACTACTTTTTGCGTCTCAAGTGGACATCCTTCCCTTATTTTGGAAACTGATTCTTTATTTCTTCAGTATTACCTAAACCCCAATTTTCTTTTGTAAGATTCTCTTCTCCAAGGGATCTCAGAGTGCCTTGAGAACTGCTATATTTAGCAGCTCAGTACCAGTATGGGTATACAAAATATGGTATAAACAGCTCATTAAGAAACTTAGAAAACATTTTTCTAGCCTTCGTTGGGGAGATAGTGAGGCTCAGAGAGGCTTTGTGACCCACTGAAGGTCATCAGGTGCTGGTAGCAGTCTTGAGTGTCTTGGTCCAAAGTGTAACCACAGGAGAATGCTTAAATTTATGCAGCAGGTTAAGCAATACTGTTATGGTATTCTTTAGGGATGTTCACTACTAAATTGTGGTGAGTCATCTATATTTAGCAGGATGCTACTATCATTGTGCTTTTTAAGTAAAGTGCTTTTAACACAGTTTATTTCAAGGAGAAGTGCATGCTCTGAAAATCTGTTCTTTGTAGTTTTCTTGTAGTGGAGCATTAATGCTGCCTTCTCTTTTGTAAATGTTCAGAGAGAAATTTAGCTCCTGGTTGTTTAACAGACATAGTGTAGGGAAGACAGTTCCCAGGTTAATACTACCTTGTGTTTACACAGTCATTTACAAACATTAACTAATTGAGAGTCTCCAAACTTACCTTGTGAGGGCAGCCAGTTTGGTTTATAGCACAGAAAACTAAAGGGTATAGAGATGAAATGCCCAGCACCCCCTTTCTGCCCAGCCTCTCCTTTAGAGAAGTCACAATTACAGGGCTCCTAGTCATATCCCACCCCACTATTTCCTCACAAATATTTCGTGTCTTGTGCATCAAGGAGGAAACACACTATTATTAATTACGCACAGTGGGGTTTTTTTTCTTATATGTTTTCATCCCTCTGGTTTTGGAGGTCATTTGTGTCCAGTCTGGCTTCTGCTTTTTTTTTTTTTTTTTTCCTTTTTGCTTGATCTAGACTAAGGACAAATGCTCCTTTTGGAAATTGTTTTGGTGGTTTTGAAAGGAAACTTTTGAGAAGAATTCCATTTTAGGACAACAAATACTGTGTTTCCTCATGGAATTGTATTATTATAAAACAAAACCAAAAACCCAAAAAGATATTTTGATGTGAAAAGCCAAAACTCCTCATCCCAAAGATGCTTACGTTGGATGTTTGTTTATTTCTGACAATTTTTCCCTGTCTTTCTTTTCACACAAATTTATGATTTTACAAAACACCCCACGTTTGATAAGGTATGCTTTAGTGAAAGTATTTACAGTCAAAACCTTAGTGGTTGCTATTTTTTTTATTTCTGCAGGACGTTTAAAACCAACTTGCAGAAATTGATGATATCTGTGTGCAGTCTCTATCCATTATTTTTGCCATCTTGACACAAGTATGCAAACATCATGTACATGTCACGTTGCCCTTGTCCTTTCCTTCATCATGCAGAAGAACACTGTTTGCACCAAAAGAAGTAGAATATGGTACATGAAACGGGATGAGTTTCTTATTTAGGAAATATAGCCTCCTCATTAATCTAATCTTTGCTTACCCTCCTGGAGAAGCTGGAACAGGACGAGGAGATCGAGCTCGCCTCTTAGCACTTGTGCACGTGCAGAGCCCCAGCTCTCCTTGGCAGCACAACAGCACTTGTGCATTTGCATATCTGCAGGAAGTTAATTTCAAGTGTAGTTTCAGTGTGAGATTGACCAGATTGCTTCCTTAGGGATAAACACTTGTGCTGCTTTTTTTTTTTTCCTTGCATCCTCGCAAGTCAACCTAGCTATGACAATATGAGCTAGACTGTGTTTCACAAGCATCAGCAGGAGAAAGGTGATGTCTGAACTCTTCTTGGTTGCATCTGGGCTTCAGTTCTATTCAAAATGCTGAAGCTAGGAATGTAATTCTGGGGACAGGGGATGGTACACTCTTGGCAATGCCTGGTGTGTTTCTGCAGTGGACTAAGGAGTGCTGGGCCAAGTCAGACCACTGTTCTGTGGTAGGAAGGCCAATGCTAGATGCTTCAATGGTGTGTGTGTGTGTGTGTGTGTGTCAAAACCCCCACAGGGAGGAACTGATATCAAATATTTAGCAAAGAGGAATCTGGTATCGTGCCAGTGCTACAGGTTTCCCTGGGAGGATGTCAGTACGTGCATTGCTCTGGACTTCAGAGCTTACTCAAGCCAATTGTCTCTTAGTTTCAGGAGGTGCCCACAGACCACTTCCTTGCCATAAAATGATCTAAGTCATATGTGTTCCCCCTACCAATGCAGAGCAAATCACATGTCCATCCTCTCCCCTTTTTCTTCAGGGGAGCCCCCTCCACTTGTAAAGGAACAGATACAAAACTTCTGCCCTTGCCAGGAGTGAAGTTGAGCTGGGGTGACCAAACCTCCTCTTGCAGCCTCTTCAGTTATTGAGGGGAAATAACGTGCAGTCATCTCGACACCCAGACCTCAGTGTCCCAAAGGACTTGGGTGGCTGTGGGTGGGCTGTCCAGGTTCAGCTCTTCTCCTGCCTGATGTGTAAGCGGCATCTGCCAGGGGCAAGTGGGTTGGTACACCCTCTCTGCATGTCCACTGGGGAGATTACTTTTTAATCCTCATTAATTAGAAGTTGGCTAATGTCTGGAAGCATGAGGGTGTAATGCTGCTATGCTTTTTCTTTTCCCTTTTTTTATTCTTTCTTTCCTCTTGCCTGACATAACTGTGGATGTTCCCAGTATCCTTACAAATGTGCAGGCCTCTGTTTTCTGCTGAGCTCTTGACTTTTCAATAACATCTAATCGTTCCTGGTAGTTAATTATGGGCTGTGTTTAGAATAAGCATAAAAAGTAAAAGCAGAAAAATAAAGGAAAATCATAATAGTTTCATTGTGTCTGGTCACATTTCCTGCTCTTTAGTTGTATTGAATGACCTTTTGTCTTTCTGTTAAAAAAGAAAAAAACCCAAAACAACCAACAACAACAACAACAACAACAAAACACCCCAAAACACAAAAACAACAAAAACAACAAACCAACAAAAAACAACCAACCAACCAACCAAAACCATAGAAGCACTTGGTTCACTTCTTCATACGCATTTGATAATTTCTTTCTAGCTCCCAACTTTAAAATTGTCCCAGTTTTAACTGTGCTTGACCAGTAAGCATTATTGACTGGTGCATGATGAAACTTTTCTGTCCTTTCTGTGTTTTCAGGTGTGCCATTCAGAAGTAACCACAGCAATTCCAGCTGAGGGTGCACTGTCAGTGTTCACAGTGGCATTTTAAATACTTCCAGCATCCTTCTCAGCCTCTGCCTTTAGACATCGTAACAGCTTGCTTGCTTTTTTGACCACCATTGTATGTTGAACAGATGTTTTCATTGAGCCGTTCACAGTGATACCAAGATATTTTCCTCAAGTGATTACATTTGAATTAGAGCCCCATGGCATAAGAGTAGTTCAGATTATTCTCTCAAGTTCTTATTACTGTCCGCTTGGTAATGTTGAATTTCATCTTGCATTATGCTGCCCACTTGCCAAGCTTTGTCAGATCCTTTGGAAGTCTCTCTCAATCTTCTTTTGTCTCAGCCAGCCCAAATCACTTTGCCAGCTCCCTGTCTCTATTCCAGATATTAAGGAATAGATTAAACAACCCAGAGCTGGTACGAAACCTGGGGGTAATCCTTTGTAATCGGGGCCAGAGCAAGGGCAGGGGGAGAGGGGCTCCTGCCCCTCTGAGCATGGGCACTGAATGGTGGAGCAGCAGCTCTGGACTCAGCCTGAACCTGGGTGGCATGAACCCCATCAGTGGGGAGAGAAGGGAAGGAGTGTCCCACCCCAGGCAAGCAAGGGACAGGGCTGGCACCAAATTGGCATCCTGCCCAGAACAGTTTAGCAGGCGCACTTTGAAGTGATTGAAAATTAATCACTTAGTGCTTTCCCTTTCATTCCAAAATTTGAGTGGGTTGAAAGGGGGCACAAGATCCTCTGAGCCGAGACCAAGCTGTTTTGTCTCCTGTTGTGTACTTTTAGGGGCATAAGGAATTTGACCAGTTTAACTGATCCCTGTTGGAACTTCCAGGTTAGCCTGAACCCTCTCTTAAGGGAAGCGTTGCAAGCTTCAAGAAACACCTGACTTAGCAAGAGCTTGCACGTCTTTGCTAGCAGCCCAGCCACTTGAGAAATGTCATCCTCCTGCTGCTCGGCAGTTCTGGGCTTGTCCTTTGAATATACTGAAACGATTGTTTAGTTTTTGACTTCTGATATTTGGCCTTCAGTTTTGTTCTCAGCCTTCCTAGCTACCATCTTATGAAGCAATCAATTGCTTGGACTGAATGACAACTTGTTCCTTTTGTTTGACCGTACAATGTTCTTTCTTGCTTCTCAGCAGTGGGTTTTTTTTTTTGTTTTGTTCAGGGGCACCAAGTACCTTCAGTCACGATGCTGAGATTGCTTCAATGAACCACCATACAGTGTGTAACATCCTTATTTCCCCTGCTTTTTGGAGCTAGGGTGTTTTGACCGTTTTGCTCGTAGTGGTCTTTTCTAATGCGTAAGAGGTGTCATGCGAAATTCTGGTGCTGTTTTTTCCTACAGGGTTGTTAAATTTGACTCTGTAGCAGCCACTGTTACTTTGTGACTCAGGTTGCTCTTTGCAGCAGTTGGTGGTTTAACTTCTGAGTGCCCTGGGACTGGCTGTTCCAAGCCCTACCTGTGCTCTTTTAAGATGCTGCAAAATTCTAACCTGCTGTGACACTGAGCCGGTTCCTGCGCGTGTTGCTGAAGTCACCATTTTTTCCTGTTTTCTTTGACTTTGTTCCTTTGCTCCCCCTCCACGCTGTGCAGTAGATATCCTGATCAAGTTGCTTTAGTGAGATGTGGTTTTTAGTAACTAAAAACTAAAAGTAACTTTTCTCCCTCTTCAGCCTTGGGTATCTAGATTGATCTGTGCATTACTCGTCTTGCAGTTTGAAATCTCTGCCCTTTTGCCCAGGATCTCCAGGCAGGACATTATTCTGTGATGAATTCTGCAACTGTGGGACCACAGACTATGAGATGTTGGACACTTTAACCATCGTTTAGCATGGCTATTTCACCCATTTCCTGCACTGTATGAAGCTGTAGTTGAATCACATTGTAGGGAACGATTCACTACAGGCTTCAGCATCAAACCCTAAGTGTTCCTTTTGCTCCAGCTTCATGCCTGCCTGCACCGTCCTATGTTCCTGTGCAGTCTATCAGCATCAGCCACACCCTATGAAAACGTTTGGTTTTGAAGTGATTATCTCGGAAAATAAGGTCCTGCTTTTCAGTTAGAAGGTCCCTGGGTGCCCCTGCAAGGAATGTTCTGGGTCTCCCCAGCTCCTGTGTGTTGCTTGCTCTTGCTGTTTCTCACCATCTGTGCCAGCAAGGGGGGTTCAAGCCCCCTGAGACTCCTGGAGAAGGAGACAGGGGTGGGTGGCAGACCCGGGTGTTTTAGTGAAGTCCTGCAAGAGAAGGTGCTGGAGGGCTTCTGCATGGCGCTGCTAGGCTTATGTGGCTACTGAGCTGCTTCCATAGCTGAGTGTGTGTTTGAGCTTTGCTGTTTGATGGGGTTTGATGTCTGATCATCTCTGTTGGTTGTGGAGCTGCTAGGCTGCAAGCCTGCTTTGTTTTCTGGCTGTGTGTTGGGAGCCAGTGGCTCGGAGAGGTTGAGAAGACCTTGGCTACTTGGCAGAGGGACAGAATAGCCTCAGTCTGTCTGCAGAATCATGATGTCCTTGGCTTGTCAAGGGCAGCCCTTTCTTTTGCCCCTGGAACAGCTGGTGTGCCGTGGGCCCCTATTATGGGACTCATCCGCAATCAGTGCCTCCCTCTCCTGTGCTAAAACGCCTCGGACGTGGAGCCTAGACTTGTGTTTTTCAGCTGCATGGAGTTGCAGCAAGGCTGCGTTTTGTTTGTTCTTTGGGGAATGCTCTGTATTAGCTAGTTCTTCGGTAGCTTTTTTGCATAGTCTCATCTGTTCTTGCTGCTCTCCTCTCGTCCCTATTCCCAGTGGCTGCCTTTTTAAATTTTTTTTTTTTTTTTTTTTCCTGTAAGACTGCATTTTGGCTGCCACATTGATGCCAGCAGTCTGTTTACCCACAGAAAAGGTAAAATGTGAGCAGGCTTCCCCCACCCACCTTGCTCCCCATCCTCCAAGCACTAACACCCACACCCTTTACCCTTCCTGGAAGCTCCAGCGCTTAGCCGGAGGGCTGAAGTGGAGGGGACCACTGCAGGTGAAGGAGGGGAGCTGAGGCATCCCACAACCACCACCGGCTTGTGTTGCATCCTAATTGCAAATAGCCCTTCCGGCGTCAGCAGTTTGTGGGAATAATTGACAGGAGGTGCCGGCGAGGTGCTGAGTCAGAGCGAGGTGTGCTTGCCAAGTCACTGCAGCAGAAGGAGCCCGCTCGCCTCGCGTGGATGGAAGCCAATGGACGGTGGGTTTCCTGGCTGACTTTTGGGCCTCTTTCTTTCCTTTTTCTGAGGCTGCAATTCAGTGGCAGCGGTGCTATGCATGTAAGGGAGAAACCAGGTGCTAGGGAGGGGGGAGCTCTATTTTTTTTTCCTTTCTTTCTTTTCACCGTGAGCACTCAGGATTCGGAGGTGCTGGCTCCATTCCTACCTGCTGTCAGCGGGTCTCTGTGCTGCCATTTCCATGCTCAGAGCAAGCGAAAGGGGTAACAAACACATGGTGTTGGGGATGAGGGACAAGTGAGTGGCCCTAGTGATAGATTGATGTCTCCTGGGTGAGAAAAGGGGGCACGTGGCCCCCTCAGCCAGGCAAGGTGAATGGCTTAAAGCAAAAAATATGCAAAATAAAATGGCTGAAAGCTTTTTGTCTTGTCCTTCCTGGGGATTGCTTCTGCTGCAGTGTCCTGCTGTTTCTTTAGGGGTTTTAAATTAGTTGCTTGACATACAGGAAGATGAGTGCTTGTCCTATATACATCTAGCACCTGATGGACCTCCATCAGAGCTTTGACACTTGCTCCTGACCTTCCTGAGTGGGGCTAGCATCAGTATTTATATACCACAGCTGAATCTGTCCCAGATTTCCTTGCTCTTTCCTGGCTTCAGATGTCTTTGTCTCTCACCCCTTCTGAAGCCCAGAGTACCCCTTTTCTACCTCAGACAAAACTTGGTAACCTTTTGCACAGTTATCTAAATATGTGCTGCCTTTGTATAGGGTATATTATTTTTGCTTTGGCCACTTTTGAAGGAGATGAGGAGCATGAAGATGGAGGTCCACCTATTTTTCAGAACCTTTCATATCTATGCTGTGTTCCACCCATCATGTTTTTAATGCTAATCTTTTTATGATATCTCCACTGACTAAGGTAACAGCCATATTATCTAGAATATCATGCAGCCAATGGGAAAACTGAGGCCCAGAGGCAGGAAGTGTCTTGCCCATGGTCATGCAGGATTCCTATTGCCAACCTGGGGTTGGAATCTGCATCTCCTGACTGCCAGCCCTGCACCTTCTCCACAAGAGCATGCTGCCTCCCTGTTGATTTCATCAGTGGCTTGCCGAATGCTTTCCCTCATGAATTTTCATGGCAGTGCCTTCTGGATGGTTATTGATTTTGAGTCTTTAAAGAAAACCTGAAGTGACTAAGTTGAATGTGGTTCTTCTTTCCTCATTGTCTTGGCGACCTCAACAATGAAAGTCATGCATGGAGCTACTGGTGAGGTGGCACCGGGGAAGGGGGAGTGTGTGCATGATGTCTCTCTGTCTTGCCTCCACCTTGCTTCCTGTTCACATACTGTGTACAATCTGACATCCGTGGCAATCTTAAGCCATCTGTAGCTTGAGGACATTTTAGAGGAAGCTGCAAGACCAGCTGGGGGTAACTTAGTGCTTAGGCTTGGCTTGAGAGGTTCAGGATATGCTGCTGCCTGACTGGCCTGCCTTCAAGTTGTGTTTCTGTGTGAGTTTTGCCATGGATGGTGTAGATGTGCTAGCAACTGCTATAGAGAAAAGAGTGGATCTGGTCTCCACTTTTTTTTTTTTTTCCAAGGATTGTCTTCCTTGCTCAAAGGAACCTTAGTATCCAGACTGGCCAAATGCAGCCCTTCCTCCTTATACGCTCACTACTCATGCTGTAGCTTTCCTCTGGAAATAAGGAAAAAAAAAATAGAGCGTTGTCTGTTACAATTGGGATTTTATAGGGTACCTCTGGGAATTAAGCACTCAATTCCCTCAGGTTCTCTTTAAACAGCCGAGCTGATGTGAATTTATGTTGAAAATAAGCAAGAAGAGGAAGCAGTCCTGTCAGTGCCGTAGCTATTCTCCCTGTGCTTGATGTAGCAATTGCCATGGTAAGGCTTATTTAGACTAGATTTTAAGGTCTGTGTGTCATGAGCTGGGACCACAGTCTTCAAGAGGTCTCTGATGTGAACGGATCCTGTGCCCTTTTGGTCTCCCCAGAAGAGTTTGGCCCTGTGCCGAGGGTTTTGTAAAGCACTTAAGAAAACTGTGGAAATACTTTGTAATAAAACTGCGTAGTGATTCTGGGGTGTGACAAAAGCACCTCACACCTGCTACGAGTCAGTCCAGGATGATGAAGCTCTGCAAAACCAACTTTTCTTTCATTCCCAAGGAGTAAAAATGTGCATGGGTGATGTGTGGCATTTAATCGTAACCCATTGCAGTGGCAAGAACATACACTATGGAGAAAAATGGGAGATTATTTTGACAACTACAGGAACGTTTTTTTCACTTTTTTCTATAACTCAATAAGCCACGGTTTGCATCAGTTTTCAACATAGACATTTAGTGGCAATCATCATCATTTTAATTAAAAGCAAACAAATATGGTGTAAAAAAACAAATAATAAAATAACTGCTGAGAGACCAAACAAGTCGAGTATCCTGTCACTGAGAACAAGTCAGGACACAAACGAGATGGAAAAAGCTGCTTCATCCTGGCTTACAAGTGAGAACCCTTTCTGGTATTTTGTTTTCATGGCTGAAAAGAATTGTATAGTAATTTTCTTTCTGGAATTTTTGTCTGACCATATAGCCAGGGCAAAGCTGGCAGTTTGTCTCGCAGCTGCAGGTAGGAAAAGTGACTCGGGTGGGGATGCTGCTGACCCTGTGATCCGGTGCAGAGTCAGTGGGTCCCAGAGAGCCATTGCCATCCCCTGCCTGTGATCTGTTCCTAATTGCCCTTGCCCCTTGGCTCTCTGACGCATGCCTCCTGCATCTCTCACCTTGATGAAAGTGTTCACTATGTGACCTGGTGGACACATGGAAAAATATCTCCACTTCACCATGCATTCATGTGAAATGGATCCAAATTGTGGAAAACTCTTGAAACTAGCTACCTGGGTAAAAATTCCTTTTTTGTTTTGGTTTTGCTTAGAGAACAGCTTGGATTCTTCTCTCTGGTTTGAGGAGTCGTTCAGCCTCAGAACTCAAAACCAAATCACAGTTTGAAATCAGACCAGGTCTCCTTGGTTCAGCTTTTAAAACAAAAGCATATTACACTCAAAGTACATTAAAGACAAAAGGCTGCCTTAATGCAATAATATAACTGGACAGCCAAAATAAAGCAGCACTGGGAAATACATAAGTTAATGATGCCTTGTTATGTATCCTGTATCTTTTATGGCATGAATTTTATAGTCTAAGTGGTAGTAAGATTAGAGGTAGGTGAATAATTTATAGCAAATAATTTATTTAATGAATTCCTCTTCCATTTCTATTTGCAAATTGTTTGTGAACATCCTGTGGTTTCTTTGCATTTTACTTATTTGAAATTACTTACCGAATAGCTTCTACAAATAATATTTGACATACTGCGTGCTTATGAGCAGGGTTCTTTTTTGTTTCCTTTGTGGGGGAGCAGTATTTCAGCTCCAGGTTTGGCTGTTCAGCACAGATACGGAGCAGAAGTTCACATCATACTATTTCACTATCCTGACATCTTAAAGTGTTTAGAATTAAGCTGTTTCTGAAAGGTATCAAGAACCAGCTATTACTTTTTAATAATTACTCAATTTATTAGGCTAGGGAAGTTCAAATTTCACTTTTGCTAGTGTAGGCTAAAATTGCTTAAAATGTGTTACTTTCTTGTACGTTCATGTCACTTAATTAGAATAGTTGCAGAAAGGAACGGAAAGATATAAGGTCCACAGTCAGCAGTGCGCTGTGCGTATGCTTGACTTCAGGCGTATTCCTGAGTAGGTGCATAAGTGGCAGAGTGGCAAATTATGAGCTTCAGCATATGTTTAAGTGGTTTGCTGAATTAGGGCCCAAAATATGGAACAAAGCAAATTTATCTTTCATGAAAGCGAACATAGAGGATTTTGTTTCCTCATCTGCAATTATGGGTTAGTGCATCTTTCAGATGGTGGTGGGGGGAGGCGATGATATAAATATTGCACCAGCTTGCAGTATTTCTGATTTCATCAAATATGAGACAGTGTAATTCTGCACTTCCCTCCCTGCCTAAAATCTTGGGAGAAATAACATGATGAATTGAAAAAAACCACCAGCCACTAGTTTTACTTTTTTTATTTATATCTTCATCTTTCAAGATTTCTCACATTTCAAACTATTCTCCATGTGCTTTTACTGGTTTATCACATCTTTAAAAACAAAAAGTTAATTCAGAAAAATTAGATGATGCTTGACAAAAGTGACCTTCACAGAGAGGAGAACCTTCTCCGTCTCCAAGGAGTAGGTATAAGTTACTTTAACATCTCAAATGGGTGTTGTAACTATATAAACCTGGAAGAAAGGTCTAAATTTTTCTGTACATCTTTTGGAGGCTATGCATTGTGGAAAGGAGCTTCAGAAGTTACCCTTCAGCTCTAACTCGGGTGGTGTTTTGACGGCCTGCCTGAAAAGCAGAGTTAAAGAATTAGTTTTCTGGATTTGTGCAGCAGACCTCATTTCCTTCCCATTTGTGACTTTAGGCTGACCTATGTGGAGTCTCTTATGTCTACTAAAGTGTTGAGTATGGCCTAGTCTTTCCTGCAAGCAGCGAGTTTCTCACCTGCACCTGCCCACCCAATTTCATGAACCTTATGGAAATGGAAGTAATGTCTTTGAGGCTTTTTACTGTTCTGTCAGAGGAGGGATGGGTGCAGGGGCCTCATATTGCAAGGAAACAACTGTTTGTAGGCCATGATGCCCATGTAAATATTAAGGGGAGCAGCTAACAGAAGACCACAGGCAGCTCAGGCCAGCATAGTTTGGGAAACTGGGAAGAGAAAAAAATCCTGGTTTCTGTAGTGTGAGTTTGATGGTTGGACTCGGTGATCTTCCTACCTAGATGATTCTATAATTCTGTGTGGGAAGCAGCTGCAGAAGTTGGCAGTGACTTTTGGGTGAGGGAGAGCGACTGTTTCTGCTAATTTGCAAGAGTCAAAACAACCTCTTTGGAGCAGAGACTGAAAGGAGTAAGGTGTTGTTTCTTATGTTGCATGATCAGAAATGCATCCAAGTTATGCTCTGTATGAAAACCCAGACCAGCTATATTATAAGGATAAGTTTGCAAAATGTGGTCATTGGTGTCATGGAATCATAGAATGGTTTGGAAGGGACCTTTAAAGATCGAGTTCTGATCCCCCTGCCATGGGCAGAGACACTTCCCACTAGAGCAGGTTGCTTAAAGCCCCATCCAGCCTGGTCTTAAACACTTCCAGGGATGGGGCATCCCCAACTTCTCTGGGAAACCTGTTCCAGTGTCTCACCACCCTCACAGGAAAGAAATTCTTTCAAATATCTATTCTAAATGTATCCTCTTTCAGTTTAAAACCGTTACCTCTTGTCCTATTGCTACGCTCCCTCAAAAAGAGTCCCTGCCCATCTCTCCTGTAAGCTCTCTTTAGGTACTGGAATATTGTCCATCTCCTTGTATGCAAGCAGCTTACACAACATACATGAGAGGAGGATTTTTTCCAAGGGGAAATGTTTGAACCTCTTGGATGCATTTGTTAACCCCTAGGTGAGGTGATGGCCTACATCTCGATCTTGCACACATGAAAATCAACAGTGCAGTTTCAGCTCTACGTGGTTGAGAACATGAGGGAACATTTCTTGGGCGGGGAAAAAGGAGTGTTGGTGCTGGACTAGCAGTATATGCTGCAGGGAGGACTGGGGAGCCCCTGGAATTATGTGTTTCCCCATCTATGTTCCTATTTAGCAATCTGTGCTCCTCCCTACCTGTCTTCCTCCATGTCCTGCTGTGCGATTCTAGCTCGTAGGCTGGAGAGGACCCTGTGAAGAAAAGCTGGGAGTGGAATTCTGAATTTTGCACTGTCAGTCTCCCCTTCCCTTTGTAGGGCTTTCAGAACATTAATCGCATAAAATTTATCCAGGCTTACTGCTCATCCCTGGAACCTTTAATGACCCCAGCAATGAACATTGTGAAATTAAAAAGCAATCACCTATACCAAACAAGATAAACAGCAAATGGTCCCAATGGTCTGCCACATGTCCTTACACACTACAGGGGTTCCTTCAGCAGCAAAATAAGCAGCTCTGCGTTATGTTTACGGGGACAATGTTGCTGTGTCCTGCAAGGGCTGTGGGCACTCATATCTATGACAGGAACAGCCTCAAGAGACTGCTTGAGGCAATTGCATCCTCCTTATTTTGGGACCAGAGCCTGGTGAGCTCAGGAAGGTGGGAGATCAAAGGCCACTTCTGAATTTAGCTTGGGGTCACTTTCATAGAGCCTCGGTCTGAATATGGCAGATTAGGTTAGTTTGGAAAGAACTGTGGCTATTTCTCCATCCAGTGGCTAGTGCATGATGAGTTGGCATCCCACAGAAATTCAGC
Organism: Jacana jacana; assembly: GCA_013400555.1. Taxonomy (NCBI): domain Eukaryota; kingdom Metazoa; phylum Chordata; class Aves; order Charadriiformes; family Jacanidae; genus Jacana; species Jacana jacana. The sequence goes on from VZTM01020181.1 coordinate 279,382, forward strand.
TTTATGCAGGGAGAGATGCCCCATCCCTGGAAGTATTCAGGACCGGGCTGGATGGAATTTTGGGCAACCTGGTCTAGTAGGAGGTGTCTCTGCATGTGGCAGGAGGTTTGGAAGATGATCATCTTTAAGGTCCCTTCCAACCTAAGCCATTCTATGATCCTCCAAAAGGAGGATGTGGCAGAGGGGAAGCTGCCTTCATAAAAATGACTTTTACAGACATCCAAGATAAGACATATCTTGCCTTTGCCTTCCTATGTTGCTCTCGTCAGTGTTATATACATGGATTTGTTAGTGGCAATAAAATGCTATTATTATTAACTGTTTTCTACTCCCTTGGATCTTGGTTGTGCCAACCAGTTCTGTGGTGACTCCTATGGAATGGTGCAAAGTTTCAGACCTAGATGGCTGTGGCTGTACATCAGCCTCTCTGTGTGTCTGTCACAGGCAGCCAGGACAAGTTGAAACAGGCAAAAGGAAAGAAAATAGACAAATTTCTGCATCCACAGCAGCTGGAGTGAACGTCAAACAGATGGGCTCTTCCACCCCGATTATCCTAATGTCCTAAATATAGAAATACGGGCTGTTTTTTTTTTTTTTTTTCTCCTCTATTTTTTTTATAAATTTAAATTACCCGAGGGGGTGGTGTTAGCTCACGCTAGGGCAGTGCTAACGAGTGCAAATAGAAGTCATCTGCTGACAGAGTCAGATCATGGCTTCTGCTCGTGACGGTTCTCCTGACCCTGCCCACACGCACTTTTTCCATTGGATGTGTGGGGACAGACAGGCTGAAGCTGTCCTCTCTGTGGGGCAGGAGAACACAAATGTATGCATGAGCAGGCTTTTATTTCAAATTCTGTCCGTGGCTATGCAGATACAGAGTGAGTTAGTACCAAAGAAAATGGATGAGAACTGCATGTCCTTACCTCTACCTGCAGGTGGTTTGCTAAGTAGGTGGGACAGCTGTATTTCAAATCCCTGGAGGAATTCACAGCTATTTTGGTTATCCTTGCACCAGCACACTGGTAGGTCTGGGGTAGAAAAGTGCGGGGTCTGTTTTTATCCTGTCCCCACTCATGTTTTTACGCAGCAAGCAGAGAGATCGAAGGGATGACTGCTGGCAGTGGGCAGGCTGGCTGTGCCTGAATACCCTCATCCCTTTAGTCCTGCATTGGTTGACACCAGTAAAGCAGCAGCAAGGTAGCGGTTTGTGTGTTTTTTGGATTTCTTTTGTTATACTGAGGATTCAGGTAGAGAAAATTTGATGTGCCTTTTTTTTTTTTTTTTTTTTCCTAGTGGGAGAACACAGCACTTCACCAATGCTGTGTTTTCCATTCATTTTCCAGCCTCCTTTTTTTTCCTGCTTTTTCTTGTCCTGGGTCTGAATTTCATACCTGTTCTCAGGCTTTTGTTCCCTGACCAGCCATGGGAGCAGGAGGCGAGGAAGAGTCAGGAGGAGATTCTGCCTGAAGAACATGGTAAGGGAATGTGGAGTGAGGCCATGTATCTTGCCTCTGCCCTATTGGTTACTTGCGCCATATTGGGTGCCCCCACCTGGGCCTTGCTATTCCCACCACTTGGAAGGGAGCAACAGGGGCTTGTTTCTGAGGATGCTGGCAAGGAAAAAACATCATGTCAGTGCCGTGTTGTTATTATCACCCTACCATGACTTAAGACAAACAACGAGGACAAAGGTTTGTAGCAAAACCACTCTGACCTGGGGCCCAGCCAAGCAGCACTGCAATGTTTTTCCCTTGTCATTATGTATGAGGGTGTGTTGTGTTCTGTGGATGTATCTACACTAGCATCAGTGCAGATATACAAATAGATCATGACTAAAACTTCAGAGACTCTGTGAAGAGATTTTTTATCTTATGGGCTGCTCTCCATGTATGGAGCATATGGCTTATTAAAGCTCCAAGGGGCTCATTTTGCTTGTGTGCTCATGCTCTCCTGCAGAAACCCAAATAGTTGCAACCTTAACCCCAGGTGCCAGAGTGCTGTACATATCATTGGCTTTTATAGGATGTGCGTCTTCCTTGGAGGTCTCCTACATGAGAGGTTGATAACCGTTGGAGGATGCTGGCTAGGGAAGGTGTGGAGTTTCCACTGTGGAAGAAGGTCTCTAAGAATAGGTTCAGCCAGCAGCTGGCAGGGTGATAGAGCTGTAGGAAATCCTGCCTTGGGGCAGAAGGATGAAGCTGGTGGTTTCCTGAGGGTTGCTGCACAAGGAATTATTAACTCGGGTCTTTTCAGGGCAGAGTGCTTCTCCTGTTACACTGAGGTCATGCAGAATAACATTGTCTGGACCATGAAGCACCCAGATGCTATAGATACTGAGCAGCACAGCGAAAGCAAATGCATCTGGAAGGTCCCCCTGGAAACAGTGTGTGTTTGGCACACTGGGGGTCATTCCACTGATAATAAGCCCTACTAGGGCCATGCTCATGTTTGCACTGTGTTCCCTAGAACCTGGGTCAGGAGAGGGCTTTGCAGCTTGATTGCAGCGCCAGACCTGAGCTGGCTTCCACACATTTGCTCGGGATTCAGGATAAGCTCTCCTAGAGATTGCGTATAAGGGATCACAGCAGAGAGACACCTAATTGGCTTTGCAGGAAGGGGAGCTTTGGCATGGTCTATTCGTTCTGATTCACGAGCGGCTGTATCGAACCTGGCTGGCACTGCACGGAGGTCACTCAAGCATCTCTGCACTGTGCACTTGAGTACTTCTGCCCAGCAGCAGCTCAGGGGTGCGGGCACACCCGCACTGGCTCTGCATGCTGCCTCCTTGGCAGAGCTGCCTTGCTCAGGCTGCGAGCCACTGCGTGCTTCATCTGTCTCTTGCTGCAGCTTCACCTCATTCACGCTGCACAGAGCCAGGGCTATTTGACCAGCCAGACCCCTGGTAACCCTGACAGGAGCCACCACTGTATTTCTGCACCAACAGCATGGTTAATCTGCAACTCAGATCATCTCTAGAGATGACTAATGGTGGTTTTAGGACTTCAAAAAATAATAATACTGCAATCAAGGAGGCTGGTTGTGCTGCTTGTGTTTAGGAATGTTTGGTATCTTCAGTTATAGTTTTCACCTTTTCTTGCCTTAGTATCATTCCTGACAAATGGGACTAACAACTGCCCTTATTATAATTGTTGTCCCTGAATAACTGTGATAGTCATTATTGTTATCCTGTCTTTGGTCTCAACACTTAACTATCTTGCCATGTTTTAAAAATGTGGGCTGAAAACTTCCAATCCCCAGTTTCTAGCTCAGACTGACTTTGTACAGCAAATGTTAGCCACCTCCGTCCTATTTTTGAAAGTAATCATAGAATAGTTTAGGTTGGAAAGAGCCCTGAAGATTGTTTTGTCCAAACCCCCTGCCATGGGCAGGGACATCTCCCACTAGACCAGCTTGCTCAAAGCCCCTTTCAACTCCAGTGAAGGGGCATTTACAAATTCTTGTTGATTAGGGTTCCTTTGTGCTTGAAAATGAAAATGTTTTGTTTTGGTTGCTGTCTTTCCACCATATTCTGCAGTGAAACCTTGAAGTGCAGCAGAAGGGTGGTCTGTGTGGCACAGGTGTGCTTTCTGCCACCTTTGAGAAATTCAGTAAGTAAAGAGCATTTGAAAAATCAAATCTGATTGTCCATGTACTTAGCAGAGGCATTGTAGAATCTAGTGAGGAAAAGCCCCTGAGTTTCCAACCCTTGCAGCTTCTGTGCGTGATGGGACTGTGCCTTGTGTTCCCACCCAGCACACAGATGATGGTGAGCCCATACTGGGACACACCCAGTCCTCCCCTAGAGATACCATGAACTGAGCTAGGACTGGTCTCTGGCAGTAGGAGTGGGGTGAGGGTCCATGTCTCACTGACTTGCTTGGGGGACTTCCTTTGTCACTTTTGGAGGTGATGGAGGAGCAAGCCCCCCTGCTCAAGAAGAGAGGAACCTAGTCAGGGAGGTGACCAAGGCAGGGGCTGCCTGGGGAGAAAGGAGCATGGACTGCACCAAGTGACGGGTAGAAGAGAGAAAGTGAAACTGAATGGGACTAGATGGAGACAGGGACTCAGTAGGGGTGAGTCGCACTGCTGGGGTGCTCCCCAAGCCTTCTCTGCTTCAAGCTGTCCTAGCTTTCAGCCTCTTGTCTGAGAGACAATGCTTGCACAGAGGGATTGAGGCTGGGAGTGAGTCTGTGCTTTGTGAGGGACCCAGCAACCTGATGAGGCTTGGAGGAGTGGGGCAGGGTGAGTCTAGAACAGGCTGGGCAAGCAGACTAGCATCCCATACCAGGGGAACTGAAAAACTGGCAGAATTTTCTCATGAAGGATATGGGATACCATACCACTGAGCACCCTAAAAACCTCCATGGGGACTGAGCCATTCCATCTTCCGGCTGAGACTTGAGGGTATACCACAAATAAAAGCTGTGGTCACACATTTTGTATAAAGTCAGTAAAATAGAGGATTAAATACATGCTCGGTTTCTGTCTATCCTGGAGGCTGAAAGAAATAGGAACAAACAAAATTATGTGAAAATTTAATTTGTTTGGTTTTCTTAGTGCGTGGTCAGCTATATTTTAGCAGTGCCAGTGGATAGGGCATTCAGTGCTGTTTCTTTTCTAGCAGTATCTGGGCTAAATACCTGAGCTGGGGTGATAGTTGAGTGATTCAACAGTTTGCTTAAAAACTACCTTGGTGAAGGCTGGTACTTGCACAACAGGGGTTAAAAAGGAGATGAATTAACATAGTAATAAGCTAATAACTATTAATAATAGTTATTAGTAACAATAACAACAAAATTTTAAAATTCAAAAAGTTTGGAAAATACTCTGGAAAATAGATTGCCCCTTTCATCCTTTTCCTGCAGGTGTATTATTTTCCTGAAATTTCTCCCGTTGTTTCTGTGCTGAGAAATCACTTGTGTGGTGGTCATTCACTGCTTGTTTAAGGTTTGCTGCTGTTCCATTTAACAGGAGAAAAGTTTTGGTTGAGGGGCCATCCAGCCAAACATGTTTTGAGACTTATGCAGTTACAAGTATTTTATCACCTATGCTGGCAGTATGGGCAGAGTCTGTTTCTTCCTTCAGGAAATAAAATGGGAACAGGAAAGAGATGCCTCTAGTGTGAAGTAAATGACTTCAGGTGATGATAGAAAATGCCGAGAGGCTGGTGGATGTGAAAGGGATAGGCACTGAATTTCCCCAGGTGCTGCATTTGGTGGGTGGTATGTGTTTGTTACCCAAGTGGAGGAATCACACCTGGGGTCTGGGGCAGCAAGGACTGCCAAAAGTGGTGGGTTACCTGCACTTCTAATTTCTCCCCCAGCATTGCAGCATCTGGGGAAGAGGAGCCACTGAGTGAAGCAGGGATGCTATTTTTCCTGGCATTGGTTGAAAGATGCTCTTTGGGTGTTCTTCCTTGGTTTTGTTTTTATTCAGAAGAGTGGAAGCTGAGGACAAGATGATCTTTTGGCTGAATGTGGTGTGTATTTTGCAGAGGCTAAGCCAGCCTTTTGCAAAGGCAGACAGTGGGACTCTTGCCAGTTCAGTTAGGCCAAATATACCACACTTAGGTGCCTAAAGCTGGACACCTCCATTAGTATTGAGGCAGGTGAGGAATAGTCACTTTCTCTTCAAAGTAGTGAATTGCTTTCTTGCGAGGCTGAGCTTTAGTCCCAAAGAAGGTCCTGCTGAAGACTAGACCCGGAGCCCCTAAGAGGCTGAGAATACCTTCCATTATGACCTCAAAAGCATGAAAGGGTTGGTCTGATTCACAGGGAAGGGGCTTCTACTACCTGAGCTTAGACATTCAACCTACACTGCCTTAGCAGGTTTTTGCTCGGAAGCCCTCATTCAGATGCAAGATAAATGGTGGTGTTTTTCAGGGTTTGGGCAGAGAACACTTTGTAGAGGGAGCAAACAGAAGGGAGATGCAGGGTCCTGGAGCACCTTCCTGCTGCCTCACATTGTGCCTGAGGCTGCAGCAGGTCCATTGGAAGCAAGAAGGGAAGCTGATCAAACATAATGCTGATAAGTCGCTGACACAGTATTCTCCCTCTTTCTCTCCTCCCACTTGTCCATCGTGGGGAAGAGGTGCTAAGGTTGGTGGAACCACACCTCACCAGCTCCAATGATCTGGTCTCCCGCTGTCAAGCATGTCTGTAAATACTCTTTATTGTGTGTGTGAGCTGTGGGGTTTGGCTATCCTCATCTGCCAAAGTCTTCGTATGGGCAGGCTCAGTTGCATGTGTGTTTGGGAGATGGCTGTTCACTGCATGGACATTCCAGGGAGCAAGCAAGAAAATTTTCTATTTAGCTTTCCTGGTCTGTTGCTCTCCTATTGTGTCAAGACCCAGTACCCTGTAATTGAGGTTACCAGTCACAGCCCAAAAAAGCTGGTGCAATCAAACTCTCTCTTTCTTTGACGGAAAGCTTTTTTTTTTTGTTTGTTTTGTATTGGTTTTTTGTTTGTTTGAGGTTTTTTGTTGTTGTTATTGTTGGTATTTTTGTTTTCTGTTGTTTTTTGTTTTTTTTTTCTTAAATCATTCACCAAGTTATTGTGAATCAAGGGTAAATAATTTTCAAACTGATTGTGAACTGAGAGTAAATATTTTTTTAAGTGGATAAAATGGGCACCAGTCGGTACCTGGAGAGTAACTGAACCACCCCTACAAAAAATCAATGATAACAAGAGAGCATCCTCTCCTTCCTTGACCTGCAGAGTCTTCAGGTGTTTCAGCTGCATGAGTCGCAATTGAAAGTATGAAGGGGACTGGTGCTGTGAGAAACCCACAGACAGTGGCTCTTAATTCCTAGGGGTGATACAGATTGGGAGAGAGGTTTCATTCCTCTGCAGAACACATGAATCTTTCCCAGTGTGGAAGTGCAGCTTTTTAATCAAAGCAATCTGCCTCCCACTTTGGTGAGCGCTGAAAAGATGTACTTCTGTTGTGTCTGTCTATGGCACTTAAGCTTTCTCCAAACCATTAAGATAAAGCATGTTCTTGTCTACTGGGGGAGTTTGGAGACTGTCAGGTTATGGGGCAAATCAAGCCTTCCCTGTGTTTCTGCATAGTTTTATTTCCAAGTGTGTTCCTGTTGTCTACTAAGTACTTAAGAAACAGCAAATGAGAAACACTGGGAGCAATTACTTTCTAAAGTGAAAGGTGAAGGTAAGCAGGACACACACATTTTTCATTTGTTCCTTTGATTCTTGCTTTCTACTCTTCTCTTTTCAAATATCTTTCCTGTGTATGACTCAAGGAGTTCCAGACAGTTCAGCATACCTTTTTTAATTATTATTTATTTATTTTTTGTGGCCTGTGACAGTGTCCTATAATAATTGAACTTCGGAGTAAGTCCCAGTGAGTTACTCTGAAACTGCCTCTTCGTTATCCCATTACCAATATTGATGACAGAAAAAAAATATCCCAACTTTTTGGTTTTTGCCAGAGAAAGGAATGTGCAAAACTGAAGGTGATTTTTAGGCTCTGTCTTTTCCCGGTGCCCCATTCAGAGAAACTGGACATGAGAAAAGGGTGCCATTGAGACTGGGGAAAGAGATGTTTCCCTGCCTGGTCAAACCCAGTTCTGGATGAAGACTGGGATGAGGAGAGAGATCAGGACTTCAGTTCTCCATCTCTGTAAGGCAGCCACTATCTCCTAGGCTGTTGTTGAGTGAGTACCTAGCATTAATTTAGACTGATAGCACCACAGGATAGCACAAGCACAGCTGTGAAATTAAAGCCACAGGTCGGCTTGTAGAATTTCCTGTGATTGAAGTCATAATGTCTTCTCTTAATTAATTTAATTCAGGTTTAATTTATTGAGGGTTTGCCTTGATTTATTCCATTGTTGAATTGCTTGCTCAGATGGCTTGTGTGAAGAGTCACTGCATTTTCTTGCAGCCTGGAAAGGCGTGTTAGCATGTAATGATCCAGCACAAGTTACTGATGACACCACCCCCATCCTCTCGCCTTGTTCCACCCCTCTTCCAGGAGACAAAAAAAAAAGCGAGAAGGAAGGGATGGATTCACAGGTTCTGCTGTTTGAAGAAGAGAAGCAAGTTTCTTAGGACTCGATAACAATTTCTTGGGGCTGTTATTTCTCCATGTGTAATGTGGGTCACTTGCGTTTGAGATGTGCTTTTGGGATCACAGGCATGTTAGATGGCCAGTCTTACCTCATTTGTAACCTTCACACAGGTCAAGAGAGCTGGATGGTTACACCCAGCGCCTCCCTCACCCTCACAGGAGAGGCTGGATTCCCTTCATTCCCCCAAAGGCATTTAGTTCTCTCCCCTTCCAGCATCTACTCGTGCAGAGTGTGTGTGCTGGAGAGTCTCTTCCCTTCCTCTATCCCTTTCCCCTCTATCCTTTCTCCCTTCCGAAGTCTCCCAGAGCCCTTGTTGTTCGGGAGGAGCCAGTGACCCACCACCTCCTCCTCCTCCTCCTCCTCCTGGTTGTGTGCAAGGCCCTGATTTCCATGTCAATAGCAGGCTTTCTGCTAAGGCTTCCCCGCTGCTTAGGCGGGCAAACAAGGAGCCCACTGTTCACTGACAGGGGATGTTCAGCCAGGCCTGACGGTCCCCACTGTCCTCAATGGGGCTTTTCAGCCCCTCGGCTGAAGCCTGGGCGCCAGGCTGGTGGGGGGCAGGCTCCCAGCCCCGGGCAACATGCCACTCATTTTAAGCAGCCCCAGCCTGTCCCCACTTAAGACTTTATGGTCTGTCAGAGGCTTGTTTGACTTGCAGCTGGTTTTCGTGCGGTGCAGAGGTAATAAAAAAGGGAAGGATAAGTTAAACTGGAGTGGCAGCAACGGATGGGAGATAAGGGTCTTCTTCCAAAAGCTTGAATGACACAGGGAGAGCGTGCACTGTGCCCAGGGTGCAGACCTCACGAGTTCACACCAGTGCTTCAGGTCGGAGGCATCACCCTGACCTAAGGATATAGAATCATTTAGGTTGGAAGAGAACCTTGGGATCGAGTCCAACCATCAGCCCTACTCGACAAAGTTCTGCCCTACCCCGTATTCCTCAACACCACATCTAATCTACTCTTGAACACAGTCAGGGATGGTGACTCCACCACCTCCCTGGGCAGCCTATTCCAGTGACTGACCACTCTTTCTGTGAATAATTCTTTCCTAATGTCCAGCCTAAACCTACCCTGCTGCAGCTTGAAGCCATCCCATCTCATTCTATTGCTAATTCCCTGTGAGAAGAGACCAGCACCAACCTCTCTACAATATCCTTTCAAGTAGTTGTAGAGAGTGATGAGGTCTCCCCTCAGCCTCCTCTTCCTCAAACTCAACAGTCCTCGTCTGTGATGTTTTCTTCCAAAAAACACATCTTGCCAAACAGGTAGCCTTCTGTCCTGGTGCTTTTTCCCAGATATGTGGCTGCAGCTTCCCATCTGCAGGACTTCAGGGTCAAGGCAGGACACAAGAGCAGCATCTAACCCTGTGCCTGGGACCTTCAAGCCTGGGTGAACAAAACAACCTACCTGTCCCATCCCACCCCACTGAGTATGTCTCCATGCAGAACCCTTCAGTGAGCTGTCTTGGTTTGAAGTGCTGGAGTCTCATGGTTATTTGTAACTGTGGATAAGGGTCCCCCGGTAATATTTTTGAAGTTTACCCCCCAGATAATGCTGGTGCAGGTGTCACAAAGGATTAGTCTCTGCTCTGGGAAGTTCCTCTACCTGGCAAGGTGGAAGGGAGCTTGGCTACTTCTGCTGCCTTCAGCTTCCAGGAGCCTTTTGATGGCACAAGGAGAACCGAGTGCAAAGCCACAAAGGAGCTCCTGGCATTGTGACATGCCAGGGCTGCTCTAGGTGCTGCTTTTTTTTAACCATTTTCCTTCTTTAATTTTTTAATTCTCTGTGGGTAGAGGTGAGGGACTCCATGTTTGTTTGAGTTTTTCCCCAAATAGTGTCACACCGATGACATTTAAATTTTGCAGAGCAGGCACAGAAGGGGCAGCAGCAGATTAGGCTTCCCTCTCTTGCTGCTGTAGGAAGAGCCAGCTGGAGCGTGGGGACAGTGATGAGGCCAGGCAGACCTCTGCCAAGGCTGGCAGCAAACAAAGCCCACTAAAACCGGTTGCAATGTGTTAAGTCGCTAGTTGACAGCAGAGGAGAATGAGAAACCTTTCTCTGCTGTCAGTATGGGTAAACGGCTGATAAGGAAAGGTAATGATTGCTTCTGGTCACTTCCTAACGTTTTAATTTAGCTGTACTTCTTTCTGTCTGCCTTGGTTTTTCTACCAAGTACTCTTCGTTTGTCCTCCGCTGGTGCCCTCTTGTGTGCTGAGATCTTGCGTTCCTGTTTTCCTCTTGTCGATGGAGACATTAATTCAAGTGAGCTACCCTCCTCTGCAGCAAGCAAGTGCTGGAGGGTGTGAGTGGTCTCAGAGCCCTTGCTTTTACACCCTCTGCTTCTACCCCAGCTGTGGTAGCAGGGTAGGACGGTGTGTAGGGTAGGGTGTGAGGTTGGCACTGAAGCTTGCAAGCACTTACGGGGCTCACTCAGGCTGGTGGGAAGAGGCCTGGAGCAGATAGGTGACTACTTCTCTTCTGCCAGCAGCAGCATTAGAAATCCATCATTTCCTATTCCCCAGGCTGTGGGGATCCATGCCCTGAGTGATGCTCTTTGGTGAGGTGAAACCAGCCCTGCGTGAAGGATGACTTGTTATGGCTGCCTGCCTGTACCCATGGGTAAAGTAACAGAAGGGAGAATAAGAGACAGACATAAAGAAGTGTGCAGGCACCTAACTCCTCACTGCTATCCTGGTGTCCACAAACTTCATTAGAAATTAGACACTGAAAAATTCCCTGCTCCTGGACAGAAACAATTAGTGGAAACTTTGAGTTGGAAGAAAGTACCAAGTCACCTTCCCGTCCAGGTGGCGTAATTGCAGGATGATTCTTCTTCCTGTGAGCAGCTCTGTGAGCAGCTCTGTGGCTGCCTGCATCAGCACTGGAAATCTCCTTGCACACTCAGATTTCATACAGCCATGACTAGCAAGAAGAGCTTTCTTACTGGGACGGGATCTACCAATTTGGTCTCAGCCTAGAGGAAGGGATTCCCATATGTTGATGTGGCAATGTTTCATGGGTGCATGTGTCTTTATCATGGAATGATATCTCTGTGCTCTGAGAAGAAGGTGCTGTGGAGTTGTGAAGGATTGTGGCTTTATTTTGATCTTTTGGGAAGGGTTATTTGTAACGCGAAATGGTCAAAATTAAAGAATATAGAAACTCAGTCACGTTTTCTTTGAGAGGAGACCTTGCTCTTTGCTGTGAGAAGAGAGGAATAGAAAACAAACTGAATAAAAAACGTTTAAACATTTTGAGGGAGCTGAGCACTCGGTGCTGTTCAGGTCTATAGGGGCTGATGTGCTGTTATGCTCAGCACTGCAATGGAGCTATTGATAGCTGTCAGCCCCCATGGAGGTGCCCAAGGAGCACTGTGGATGCTCAGAGCCAGGCAGGATTGGACCTTCCATTAACATTACCAACAGAGGAATTGCAAGGAGACTAACGGAAAATATGTTTGAGTGCCACTGGAATTCTTGGGCTCCTGTGACAATTTTCAGCACGGAAACTTTAGGCAAGTCTTAACACAGCCAAGAGATTGCTGAAATCATTGTAATTCTATGGAGCGTATAAACTTTGCAGAAGGGGACCTTCTTACCAGGTAACTTTTAAATGCTGCGCTCCCTCGTACGGAGTTGATGGTGGTGAAGCCTGTAGAATTTGTTCAGGCCAAGCAGCTCCAGTTATACATAACTAGTAACACATAACTGAGCTGATCCTTTATGTTGGGTTTTTTTTCTTAATAGGGAAAGTTGCAGGCAGTTCGAGGAGAGAAAAATACAGATGCTTGTTTTACTGTAACATTAATGTCTCAGATGAATGGTTTTCTAAATTGTGACATTTGGGAAATGTTATCTTTGTTGTGCATAGAGAAGATTGTATTTTCAGTATGAGTATTTCTTTGTGGTTTTTCTTTTTCTTTCAGACTGTTTTGCTGGATGTTGGGTATGTAAAATGCTGAGATAATGTTACTATGAGAACCTTCAGCATTTCATTTCCAGAGAAGGAGAGCTTAGCTATGAGACTGTGATGATAGTTCAGCTTGTTGCATTTCAGTCTTATTAAGCAATCTGCATATGGTTGTCACCTGGATGACTCACAAGTAAAAGGAAATGCAGAAGTTGCCCAAACAAAAAAGAAAATTAATTAAACCCTCACAAAACTAACCACCACAAAAAAAACCTCCAAACCCAACAGTAGCTCTAAATACTGTATAAAGCTCTCTAAATCCAGCTATAAATACAGTCCTGGAAACAGCTCAGTGTTTTCTTTGACAGCTGCAATCTGCATTCTTACGTCTTTGAATTTGCACTTTGCCTCCTGGGAAGGGAGCTTTCCTTCACTGGCATCTCTACCTAATTCAGCAGGACACATTTACAAAGAAAGGAAGCCCTTCCCAAGAGGAGCAGACTCTTCAGCTCCATAGTGATACTTGGGCAGTTGAACTAAGGTTACTTATTCCTGCACCCCATCACACCCCGCTGCAGTTTTTTGGTTCATTGGGGTTTTTTTTTGGCTGTGGTGGTGTTTTTGGTTTTTTAGTTTTGTGACATTTGTGTCATTTACTCTGTTTTGGGAGGGGGTGGTTGTCCCCTTTTGTACCTGTAAAGGAAAAGGCTCCTGGGAACTGTTTGTCTGCCCTCTCTTGCTTTCCCGCGTGACCCACAAGGACTACCATTGTGAGCGGGCAGCGAGAGGAGAGCAAACTTCTTACGCTTGTTAGGGTTTCGTGGTTTCGGTAACAGTGTGCCCCTTGTTTTACATTCAGATACGTTTCCCTGAACAGCCTGGGAAGGAGAGGTGGGTTCCCACCAGCACAGCAGGTGTATTTCTCTGGCAAACCTGGGACCCTGGTGGCAGCTGCAGCAGGCTGGCTCCTGGCTCGTGCTGCCTGCCATGCTGGAGGGGGAAACCGGGAAGCTCCGGTGAACTGGCACTCCCAAGTATTCCTCAGCAAAGTAAATTGTTCCAGTAGAAGCCATTTCCCTCCCCACGGCACCTTTCTGTCTCATTTGCAGAGAGGCCGCTGTGGCAGCAGCCACTGCTGCATCTCGGCGAATCAGTGCTGATAACTCGCAGCAAGTCACAGAGAAAATGGTCTTCTTTCTGCAGGGGTTTAATTAGGCTGTGAATCACATTAGCGGAGAGGGCATACTTACTGTGCCATACGGTGGACATCACTCAAGCTGGGCATGAAAGGGCAGGCACCGCAGGGTGTGCGGCAGAGACTGAGCCATCCTGACTTTGCTCCCCGAGACTTGCAAAGGCTATATAAAGCGCAAGCCTCATAGTGGCACACCTTGTTCGAGACTGGTCACAGGATGTGCCACCAGAACTGTGCAGGACCTCCAGAGATGTGAGTGCTCTGGTAGAGCATCCGAGCGGACTGGGATTTGTTTTGGGCAGTGTGCATGTGTGCCTGTGCTGCTGCTGTGTGTGCCTGTGTTGTCATCCTGCTGTCCTACTAGGTCAGGCTGTGTTTTAATGGTGTATTGGAAAGGTTGCTTTGATGGTGTGGGTGGGCTCCACATTGCCCTTCAAGTCCATGTTGGAAGACTCCTAAACCATTTTATCATCTGTGCTGTAAATTGGCTTGTGGGCATGGCAGCAGGGGTGCTGTGGGGAGGGAAGGTGGGACATCAGCTGAGCTGGGTCTCGGGAAATATTTTCCTGCTTTTTCCTTTGTCATCCTTCATGAGGACTTAAAAATGAATGATGAAATAGGAAACACACACACCCCGCTCCCCTAATGCTATCCTCGGACCCTGTAGTTATTGGAAGGAAGAGGGTATGCATAAAGTTAGAGTGTACACGGAAGGGGCTGGGCTGGTTTATTGTGTGCCTGAAGCCTGAGCAAAGCAGCTGGTGAGTGAAATCATACACATGCGCACACGTGTACGTACACACGCAAACAGAGCTCTGCATTTGTCAGTAACAGTGCAGTAGCGTGGCCTCTGTATATGAAAGATCATGCCTGTGCTAAAGGGACACCACCTGGGGAGAATTGTGCTTTCAGGGACTGCAAAGGAGAAAATCATTGATATATATTGTCAGAAGACTAAAAAGGTTGCAGAAGGAGAACTAACTGTGCTGTTTAGGCTTCTTTTTTACATATTTATTTATTAAAACGCTCTAGATGCAGAGGAGCTCTGCTCATTATTTATAAGAGTTGCTACCACCCTGAAATGGAATCTGCAGGCACTTTGATAAATGTGGTGAAAGCTTGTCTGGTGTCACTGCCACTTCTCTAAAGTGCCTCCTGCATCCTCTGCTGAATTGCTGTTTCATCAGTTTGGACAGCAGCGTTCCTCAGCGAATTGCAGTAAAAGTCTAGTTGCATCATCCCATGCTAATGGAAATGGAGCAGGAGGAAGTGAGTGTCCTGTAAGTACTGGGCAGGTCAGGGGCAGGAGACAACCCTGCTGAGCCTTGCTCACTCCTCCAGCTTGGTGAGTTTGGTGTCTAAAGGCTTCTGCTTGGTGTTGCCGAGTGCACGCTTTTCTTTTGCCCTGCACTGGCTGCTAGGAATGTCATTCCTGTTCGAATCGCCTGTGCCAGAGTGCAGAATTATATTGTTCCAGCATCAACCCCTCCTTACTGTCATCCCAATGCCTATGGTGGGGACAGGAAAGCCATGGGCTGTCCCTGGGCTGTCCTGACAGCTGAGTGCAGGGAGCTTTAAAAGGCCTTAAAGAATGCAACCCCCCTGGGACTAGAGAAGACTGAAACGTTGACATTGAAAAATCTAGTCACCCAAACTCGAAGGGAAAAAGTTTGCTTAAAAAACCCTCACAACAACCTACAGGCTGCCACCACCACCAACAACATAGAAAGCAACCTCTGAAAACCTTGTTTCCTCCTTTTGGGGGGAGGGAGCTGCTCTTAGCTGATCTCGCTAAGCAGAAGTTGTACTTGTGCTGAAGCAGGTGCCTGTCAGGATGATGAGGCAATGGAAAGATTGCCCTATGAAGGGAGATTAGAAGAGCTTGGACTGTTTAGCCTGAGGAAAATGGTAGGGGGTGTATGGGAAAGCTCTGTATATATGTCAGCAGGTAAACGGTGTGATGAGGGAAGAGCTTCTTAAGGCTAAGGGAAGGTGCTGGCAACAGTAAAGGCTCCTATAAATTGGTTGTGGTAATCTAATCGGGAAATTAAAGCAAACTTTCAAACCGCTAAGTCAAAGAAGTTTGGGAAGAAGCTTCCAGGCAGAGTAACAGGAGCAAAACACCCATACAGTCTGTAGGCTGAGTCTCAACTCATCTGTGAAAGGGACTATGTGACAGGGACCAGGCTCTGTGTGCTAATAGACTTGGTTCAATGCCACTTCCTATGTTCCTCATCCCACACTACCAACTATGCAGGCTTTATGTATAAGATATGCCTAAGCAGAAATCATAAATGAAACTTTAAGTGGTGTGCATCTTTAAATTCATTTATTGTGAGGTTTTAAAAAAAATTTTAATGGCTCCTCTCAGGGTGTCCTTTTGACCTGAATATGCCGCAGCAGCATTTCACTCCCTGCCCAGGCTTCCCCTTCCCCCTCCTTGAGCCGTCTCACTTTTGCACAAGCTGTTTCCACCAATACATAGTGCAGCTCAGCACTTTTGGGGGCTGAAAGCTATTTACCAGCTAAGAGGGCAAGAGTACAGAACTATTTTCAGCACTGTGACCCGCCTCGGCCAATTGGATTGTGTCTGGCAATCCTATTTGGTGGAGCTGGGGTCATGTAACCTGAAATAGTTTCTGCTCTTTGCCTTCACCTCTGGCTCCTGTGCCTATATAGAGACTGGGTTATGCTGCCCATCCACTAATACCTGACCTCCAGAAGGAAAAAGGGCTCTGTGGGGTTTTAGGCTGAAGCTCCTGCTCCCCCCCAAGGAGCTTTGATTGCTCCTTTCTCCCTGTTGTTGCCCCATGGAGTGGTGTCCTTGTGGTATGACATGAGGTTGCTCTCTGCCCTCATGGAGTTGGGCACAGGTGTGTTTAGCTCAGACCTTCAGCTCACTAAGCCTCTGTCCTTCAGGTTTTTGCCTTGCTCAAAATTAGTGAGGCCTACAAAGTGGCTTGGAATCAAGGTGTGGCTGCTGGGCAGTGTGGAGGAGTGACATCAGACTCGTACGTTGCATTACTGGCCATCCTGGAGCCACTTGTGTTCTCACCAGGGCATTACTGACACTTTGACCCTGGATCCCAGCTCATTGTATGCAGGCTCCAGAACTGCAGTGGAAGAAGCTTAAGCATGCACACTTCGTATAGCCATCATGGGAGCTGATTCCTGGCTGTGTGGTGGCTGCAGGGGCAATCTGGCATAACCCCAGTGCAGCTGAGGAGGGGCAGTGGGGTGAGGGAATGAGCCTGACGGCATGGGCTTGCTCAGTGAGGCAGCTGGCCAAGTACCAGCCTCAGCCTAAACCTGGGGATTGTTCTGAGGGTTTTGGTGGAGGGTGGTACTTTGGTATGCCACTGCAGTGCTTCTATTCTCACCTGTGTTCCCACCTCCTAATGGCCTTGTGCATCTTGTGACAGGTAAGAAGGGTTCAGGAGTTAAGTCAGAGGAGGAAAGAGGCACCGATAAGCTCTTATACAGTTCTCTTCAAATGTTTGAAGTATTTAAAAGCCCTGAATAATCTATTGCCTAAAAGAAGCCAAGAATAGAAAGGGCTGTTTAGCCCAAACTGTGTGTTTCAGACAGGATTTGAAGCTCTTGGGTTTTTTCTTGGTGCAGTGACTAAACAGTGCACTTGCAGGATCCATTTTTAGCCCAGTTTTACTGGGAGGAAAGGATTGTGAAGTTTCACTACTTTACCCTTACAGCTTTGTACCCTGGTGGGCAATTTCAGCCCTGTTTGTCAGGAGTCTCTAAAACACTGCATTTGACAAAATTCATCCAAACATAACCAGATTAAGAAAGGAAACCAAATTAAGAATCCAACTGTGGGAAAGGAGGCAGTCCATAACATAAATTTAGTAGATTATTAGGCATAAGAAAACCCAAGCCAGCAGGCTGCAGGTAGGCTTCAGTGACCTGCTATTCAGGGATTCCTTGAGTATTTGGGATAAGGGTGTGTGTGGAAAGCTTAAGGTCTCTCTCTTGTACAAGATTACAAAGCAGGAATGTTGCTGTATTTTGTAGTTACCAGTTATAGCTCAGGTCAGCTGAGGCACTCTCTGGCCTTGATTGCTGCACCTTTCAGTCCCTTGATTGACAGAGGGTACCCTGCACACTGAACTGGCTTCACGTGCCTGCCTCCTCTCTCATCAAAGACAAACAACTGTGGGCTAATCCCCTGGGCAGTGAGAAATCCTCTGCTCCCCTTTAAGGGGTAAGATGAGATGCTCCCTCTGGCCCCAGCACTGGTTTCGCAGGTGCTACTCGACCCATACCATGGGTCGATGCTGCTTCTGACTTGGCGCCTGTGCTCAGCAAAGCCATCCCATTGATTTCAAGGCATAAAACTTTGCACAGCAGGGGCATGTTTTCTGGAGGCGTGGGAGGAGCAAGAAGGCTGCCTGAGGATAAGGTGCAGTCTGATATGAAAGACTTGCTGAAGCATAAACTGGAGTTTGTGCTGTGTCGCTGTAACTCAGGCATGGGACTCTTGTTGCCGTGGGTGCTGGGCTGGGCTGAGCCTGAGTCTCGGTGCTGTGTGTGGTGAGCCTTTGTCTGCCTTGCGATGGAGTAAAACAGTTGGCAAGTGTTGTCAGAAACCAACACATGCAGTACTTTGCACTGCTTTAGACAGAGCTTTTCATCATGGGCCATTGCAGATGCTGAGTTAAGCCTGGCAAGAAACCCAGGAGGTAGGTCAAGTATGCTGCAAGCTGGGGGAGCATTTGTAGTCATAGTCACGCTTGTGGAGTCACGGGGTGGGCAGAGCAAGGGCAGACTCCTGGCAGTCTCCCTCTCTTTGCAGCATTCAGTCCACTGGCATTCATTTCATGTTGGCTTGGCTACTCCAAGCTGCAGCTTCCTCCTCACCTGCCCCTCTGGCCTGTGCAGCAGCAGCTGCTGTGTGAGAATGAAGAGCTTTTCCTGCTACGCTAATATCCAACTCTGCTGAATTAAGCTGGAGTTTCTCTCTTTTTCCCCCCACCCAGAACCCTTGTTCCTCTGTGTCTTTGCAGGGATGGTGTGAGCTCTCCCAGAGACATTCAGCAGCAGCACGTAATTTATTGTTGTTTCTTTTTCCTGCCTTCTCACAAAGTAAAACCTTTTTCTTGTTTCAGTGTTGGCAACAGTAGGGGCATTAGATTTGGATCCAGTGTGAAGACGAGCAGCCAGGGCTTTTGGACTAAATAACATGCGCCATTCATCTCACCGTGTCATTTGCACTAGTGTTTTGGAAACTAGAGCCTCAGTTAGGCAGGAAAGCCTGCACCAACTGGAGATAAAAGGATCTTTCCAGCCTGAGAGCTGGCATCCCTGGAGGGATTTCCTTCTAGGCTTTCTCAATTTACCTGGACTATACTCAACCTTAGCACATGCTTTAATGTCATGTTTCAGACTGTTGGTAACTGCAGGGTCAGAAGGGCATTTCTTCCTCTGATTGGCATGGCAGAATCTGCCATAATCTGGTTGGGTTTTTTCCCCCTCTGTACTTTGGAGCATGCTCCACTCTTTCAAATTCTTGGGCATTTTTGCCTGATAAATTCCTCCTGACAGCAAAGAGGCACAGCAGAGCCTTCCAGGGTGTTAGTGGAGCACTTCTACCCTCCTGTCCCTGAGTACTCTGTAGTTACAGCTTTGGGTCTTCCACTGTCCAGGGACACAGGGCATTGGAAGGGAGGGGGAAGTTACTCCTTCTGGGACCTTTCCATATATGGTGGAGTCACCATCCCTGACTGTGTTTCAGAGTAGATTAGCTGTGGTGTTGAGGGATCTGGTGTAGGGGAGAACTTGTAGAGTAGGGCAGATGGTTGGACTTGATGATCCCAAGGGTCTCTTATATGATTCTATATCAAAAAGTCCATTGCCAGGCTGCCAGCAATTTCATGATGCTACATTTGGTGACCCTGATGGTCCTTTCCTTCCTAGTGATTGGGATGCAATTCATATGAGGACTGTGGGATGCTCGCTGTTCATGTCGAGGACTGGACTTCTGTGAGGACTGCAGCTGTATTTTCTTGCAGCCTGCTCCAAGTGCAGCCTATGTCCTCGTCCTGCTCAGATCTAGGCACTGCTGGGATCCCCCTCCCTCCCTCTCTTCTATTTGAATCTTTTTGTTCACCTCATTTAGTTTGGTACTGCAGCAGTCAGGGCATTAAAAAAACCCAACCCAAGCCAACACAAAAACCCCAAACCCATCTATTGATAATCCGGGTTTAGAAACAAGCCTCCAGGGTGTTTAATTAAAACCCAGTGTGATGGAGGCAGCCAAAAGACATGCATGGTGTGTGTGTGGGTGTGCACGGAGAACTGGCCATGGGCGAGCAGCAAGTGTCTACGTTGGGGTGAAAGAGGGAATGAAAGATATGGTTAAATAATCCTTTCTATCCATGCTCCAAATACAATGTTCTTAAATGTGTAACTCACGAGAAAACAACAATCCCCTTATGAAATATACAGAGAGGCTTGTGCCAGGAAAAGGTCAGCAGCCCACCATTGCATGCTAGCGTGGCCACGGGCTGGAGTGGCAGAGGGTTCTGGAGGGGAAGAGATGGCCTGGCCAACCCTTTCCTGGCATGGGGGCTGGATTTTCCTGCAGGGATCAAACTGGAAGGCTGACAACTCTCACCTAGTTTGAAAGAGAGACAAAAAGCAAGCTGGGGAGGGGATGTATGGGCTGCTGCTTTACCTAGGCATTGGCTGTTGGTAGAGGTGAGGGGAAAAGTGGAGTGAAAACAAAGCTCTGAATTTCAACCCCTGTTTCGTCCCTGGCATCCATGATTTCCATACCTCTTCCTCCTTCATGAACAAATTACTACCTGGATTTCATAAAGAACAGATTGTTATGTTCTGAGTTACTTTGTAGGAGAACAGAGAAATGCATGCCAGAAGAGAATACTTCGGTGCTAGTAGATGTGCCTTTTCTTTTAAAACTAATTTCCCTTTGGTCATTCTTGCACTTTGTCCATTTTTTTCTGCTTGTGTTTTTTATTTGCCAAAAACAGGTCCTGCTTTGCCTTTGCTGCAGTGCAGAGTCCCTCCTCGCCTCCATTCTTCTGCCCCTGTAATAGGATGTGCAGGACCCTGGTACTCGGCAGCTTTTCCCAGAGAGGAGGCAGGAGCCCTCGAGACTGTATTTGCCCTTCTGGACAGCTGAGGGTATAAATGGGGTTTGTGCCCCAATAGATAAGTGCCTGTAACAGTGGGTCTGGCAGCAAGTGCTTTTCCTGCTGCCGGTAGTACAGGGAACGAGTGCTACAGCTGGCATCATTCTCACATGCCTGGTGCCCATTTAAAAACAAGGGGAGGGTGGGGAAAAAAGGCTTTTTGTTTTCCAACTGAAATAGCTTCGACAAGTCACAGGCACCACCTCTGTAAATGCAACCGTTGTGTGCAACCCCACGATGACCATCTCCGTTGTGTTCGTTCCCTCATGGCCATCAGGCTCAGCGTAGCTCCTCTGAGCCAGGGGGTGTTTGGAGCTGGCAGATACAGTGGAGAAGAGGCAAAGGGCAGTGATCCTTTGCACATGGCCTCGCAGCTGCAAGGGTCACCCAGTGCAAGGTGTAGCTGCTGCTGAACTCCTCAGCTGTAGGAGAGCACTGAGCCATTATGCTTGTGGCACTCCTTGAAATAAAAGGAATGTTGTGGAAAGGTGTTACCTAATGATGGTTGCTTTGCAGTCTGTGAAGCCTGCAATTCTGCATCTTCAGGGTGGCAAAAAGGATTAGGGTGGGAGGGTCCATCTAGCCCACCCACAAGTGGAGCAGCACAGCTCCTAACTTTGCATTAACGACTTTCAGCTCTGCTCTTGCTGTTGGGCTTGGTGACTGCACCACCTTTCTCTCACCTTCCAGCTGTTCCTTGACTGCCTGACTGTGTCGAGAGCCATTGTGTGTGTTGGGCCATCAGGTGAGGGTGGCCATTCTATCGAGTTCCTGGTTCAAACCTTCAGCTGGAATTGCTGCTCCTCCCTGATGCCATTTTTGTGCCACAGCAGGCTCTCATTGGCTCTAATTAATGGTCCTCACAGTGATGACAAGTGGTCAACAGAAGTGTGAATCTAGTTTAAGGAGAGGTGAGTAAGAAGCAAAAAAACCCCACAACCCCCTTCCCCCCCCCCC